>JBBYHQ010009101.1:0-11075 GCA_038382645.1 Spergularia azorica | reverse complement strand
TAATACTCCTCCCCAAATGTACTCTTCATCTTCATATCAAACTCATCAGGGTCGAAATCCTTCTCCAAATCCGCCTCGTCCAATGGAATATCCTCCCCATCAACCCCAGCAATCTCCCTAATCTTCTTAAGCTTCTCCTGAAGTTCCTTCCTCTTGACGTTTTTCAACCTCTTAACCTCCTCCCGCCTCTCAACCTCGGCCGCCTCCATCCTCTCCTTCCTCTTCCGCTGTTCCTTCCTCGGATTCGTCTCCTTCCTCACCGACCCCTCCACAACCCTCGAGTGCCCCTCAACCCTATCGGTTGACGCTTCCTGAAACCTAAAGTTAAACTCTCTCTCGAAATCATCTTGTGAATATATATCCTGTTCGTCGTCCGAAACTCGGTCCAAATCCTCCTCATCAATCACATTGCTGTTCCCCTTATCAATCCACATCTTATTCTTGAAGAAATCCTTCAAAAACTTGTTATTCTCATCCAATTTCTCGTCTTTTCCGAAAAACTCGTCTAATTTCTGAACTAAAACTTCATCATCACGCTCCTCTTCTTCACCGTCGCCATCCCTCTCCTTCTCCTTCAAGAAACCGTCATCGCCGTCGCCGTCACCGTCTTCATTTCCTCTCGCATCCTCCGCCGCCAACGCCGCCAACACCTCGTTCCTCAAATCCTCCTGCTCCTCCACGAAACTCTTCACCTTCTTCTTCTCCGCCACCGCCGCCTCCTCCGCCGCATCCGCCGCCTCGTCGTCGAATTCCGGTCCTTCCTCAATCAAATTCCGCGCAATCACACCTTCAAATACGTCTTCTTCTCCTTCTTCTTTCTCTCTCCTCCGCCATTGTTATCAACATCGTCGTCGTCGAACAATCGCTCGTCTTTCTGGAATAAAATCGGATCTTTTTTCTTAATCTTCAATATTCTTTCAAAAAACTTATCATCGAAGAACTTCTCATTGTTAACTTCGTCCGATTCCGACTCGGTATCTGACTCGGACTCGAGTGCTGACTCAATCACACCTATTTTTCTCAGGTCCTCGTACTTCTCCAAATCTTCTCTCTTTTTGTTGTGTTCGTAACGCTTCGCGAATTCCTCGTCAATCTCGATCTTCTCAATCTCCTCGCCATTGCCGACGTCATCGCCGAACAACTTTAACATCATTTCGTCCTAATTTTGGGGTTGATTGCAAAAATTAGGGTTTTGGTTTCTGCTAATTTGCGGTTGATTGCAAAAATTAGGGTTTTACTGGGAAAATGGGGATGAAGGTTGGGAGGGAGGCTGAAAGAGGGTTCAACTTGATTGATTTGGGTTCATAAACCCTAGTTTTTATTTTATTTTTTTATCTTCTATTTTAGTGTCAGCTACGAAATCCGAGACTGCAATATTTTAAAGCATCGAAAGGCCCACTATTAACCGAACATGGCTAAAGTCAATCTAAGGTAAAAAAATGAACATGTCCGAATTGATAAAACTGAAATACTAACAAAAGACCTGAGATTCTAAGGTGAGTCTAGGGTCGAGGAGATTTCGGTGCGGTTGTGAAAACTGAATGTCGGTTCGAGGTGGTTCTTAACCGGGTGCTCAAACCCTGGATGAGATAGCGTCCTCTTGACGGGCTAACTATCTTTAAATAGTTCTTACTACAACTTATGAATAACTAAATCAAAGAATAGACGAGTACGGTGTAATCCTTTATAGATGGACATTACGAGTACTTTTATCAAAAAAATTGCGGAGACATGGTTGGAAATAACGTGGATTTATAAGTTGTGAACATATATAACCCGGAATCACATTCACCAAATATTCACCTTAGACATTGACATTAAGGACCACCAAAATAAGACCTTTAACAATGTAGCCAGGAATTTGGGGTGGTATCAACATTCCCCCTAAAACCTCAGAAATTTTCATGAAATGTGAGTAAGAAGTTACATAGCAGGAAACCTCTTGAATATACAAGTACAAGGTTTGTTCATCTCTGATACAAGAATTTGAGCACCTACATTGGTCATCACTTGTCACAGTTGTCACAGGCTATTGTTCTTTCATTTTTGCATTGCTCTTCTTGAGTCAGTTGCAATGAAGTTCTTACACATTATATACAGGTCTGTTCTCGACTTCTATTTAACTACTACTTCGCGCAGCTTCAATGGCTACAATCAAGACGTCCATTTTTGCCCCGTTAACTTCTTTTACAATCTTGCTGTCTTTAAGAATCTTGAATGTTGGAACGACTCGAATCCCTAGTTCCTTAGCCAAGGACTGTCAGCATTTACAAAATTCAATCAGAGAATTCACAGAATATATCTAACATTGTGTACACTGATGCATAGCCATAGGAAGTTAGAGATGTCGCGACATTGTACCTTGTTTTCCTGATTACAGTCGAGCTTCAGGAAAATGACATCCAGTTTCTCCTGTGCTAACTTCTCATACATGGGAGCCATCATTTTGCAGGGGCCGCACCTTCATTGCACGTAAACCAGCAAGTATTAGACCATCAAAGAAATTCAAAGTGTTTACTCTACTAGACAGGTCCTAGGGGATTAAATTAGGAGAAGATCAGATCAGATGATTCACAGTAAACAGAACAATGACAAAAAGATCAGACCAGACAATTCACAGTCGCGCAGTTACTGGCCTACTGGTGAGCAGATTAGTTTCTTGATTCAAACAGATAATCAAAGTTTAGATATGCGGGAGGAAGTTGGAAGTGATGCTGAAGGAATTTGCATTCCTACAGAGAAAAGACGCCAGGCGCGACTACTGCATAGGAGACAAGCTGCTAATCTATGTCTAAGACTGTCAGCACTAAGGCATGGAACACAGGGGTATATAGTCGCCAAAAGAAGCAGTCTAACTTCAGGCATAACACAAGCCCTGAATTATCAGGTGTAGTCACTGCAAGTTTGAAACAACAATGCCCGGAAATCATGTAGTATTCGATTATCACTACCAATTACCAAATTATATCCAACATACAAGTACCAATTAATAGCTTGACACAGAAGCAAAGATCGATTTAAGGTTTTGGGGTAAGCTTTTCTGAGAGTTCTAAATTGAACCCTTGTCACGAAACCTTAAAATTCGTCATGTCCTTAGAACAAGAATCACACCAAGACTTACAATTGCACATATGGCAAGATCAATTGCCATCTTATTAGTTAGTAAAACTAGTTGAATGGCATGAAATTATCTAAACTAATTGATGGTGCCTAAAAACAAATACTCCACTAAACAATCGAGATTAACACACAAAATCACGTGTTTTAATAACAACATGTTAGTTACACGTCTACTAGAGGCTATTATTAAATCGTCGAAAATAGACATTTCAAACATGAAAGTAAAAAGATTATTAGTAAGTGGAGTGTACACCATTGAGTGTACATATCAAGAACAACAGCCTTATCTTGGGCAGCATGAACTATAGGCCAAAAAGTATCCTTATTAACTTCAGTAACTTTCCCTACAAGATTTTCAGTAACTTCCCCTACAAGATTTTCAGTCACGTTTGCTTCCTGCACCCCACATTTCACTATCACTTTCTCTCTAATCACCCTACTCTCGGCCACCCCATTGCACAACCTGTTAAAGCTAGTAGACCCGAGTTCGATCCTCCTCGGTGACCGGGTTCCGGCGATTAAGCAACGAGACACTACCGGGTCTAGTGAGGAGGTGATCGGAGTTGCTTGCGACCATGATTGGTGAGTGAGAGATGAGAGGTGGAGAGCAGCCATTAGAATAATATTTTTTAGGAAAATCAAAGATTTTGTTGTTATGATAGTATGGAGTATGGACCCTAGTGTAGTAGTGTGCACAAATTTTCTTATGGTGTATATGTAGAAAGAGAAGTAGAAGAGTATATGCTCCCCTTTGTTGTTTGTGGTGCTTAGCCACTCAGTTGAAATATCAGCACAGTCTATCATTGGCATGTTGTACTTCTATTCCAAAACTTGTTTCGTTTGGGTCAGATTCATCTCGGATCAATCAAATTTATTCAGCAAAAGCACTATCGGATTAAAACCATGTGCCAAAATATTGGACTCTAGATATCGAGTTTTCTTTAGTAGTGTAAACGTTCGATATCCTTTTGTAGAGGTACACCTTCGATTTTCATCAGTCATGTGTTCAAGGGAACCCAAAGTAGCTTACCTAAAGAGAGTAACCATATACGGAGTAGATCTTTTACGTTGCGTAACTCGAGTTAAAAATTAGCCAAATTTAATAAAATGACATGACATGATACAAAATCGTGTCCCCAACAAAAATTGTAGACTAAAAATGTTTGAAGTGTGACTCATACGATATTTTGGTTGTAATCACCTTATCCTAGTACGACCACAAATCAGATTTCTTCCTCCTGTATTTGTCTCTTTGTATGGTGACAATCGTAGATTTAAGGGCTAATGAGGCACCGTTGGGGTCGTTCTCCTTGAAGAAAATGGGCTTCATAGTCTCTGGACTATGTATCTGTCCAACAAGGCCAAAATCCAGATCGTGACTAAGGTCTTTAGCCCATTGGGCCCAAATGAGCGTTTTGTTTGGCCCACACATGTACAATGGTGAAATTCTTCTAAACATCTCCGTCAAAGTTCGAACATCCGAAGATTTGTTTACAAAGACCTTCTCGTTGCCATGGTAGGAAGAGCCTTTATGACGAAATGGTATTAGACCAAATCATAGTAAAACAACAATATAGACAGATAACGTTTCCCTAAATCACACTCGGTATCACCTAGATGGGCGGCACCTCCCTAAAACACCTAATTTCATTGGTAAAGAAATACTCCAATCAACAATCATAACTCATCGCCTACAAAGAACAGTCAAATGTTGTTTGTATAATTGTATGTGTAGTTGTATACCACGATAGCAATTCAAGTTCGATTAATATCGTTGTTGCCCTTTACAACCATATACTGATATAAGCTTCCAATTCTAGATTTAACATCATTGCATTCACATTATCGATAATAAATATAAAAAAAAAGGAACCTATGATTAGGAAGACTTAAAATCTAGAAGTCTCCAATATCACAAGTCAAAGCCATTGAAGAATACCAATTCCACAAGAATAGTATTACTACATGAATAATAAATAGATGATTTAATGCGAATGGAATGATACCCTAAATGGGAAGGGTACAGCACCACAGCTGCAGCATGTGGCTAAATTAGGATAGCGTACAAAGTGGGGGATCTTCTGCAATTACACCTTGTAAAAAATCGCATGTCATTCATTCATGACTTTATTCTATTCCTAGCTATAGCTCATACAATGTCAGAAACTCAGAATTTGATCCGGCCCTCCTGCTCTACCAACCTACTAACGAACCTAGATTCCAATCAAAGAACATTCTTAGAAAGTGTTACTAATCGAACGTAAGCCATCTGAATATATAGAACGAGCTACAATCGATACATACGAATAACTTTACTATATTCGTCGAGGGTTCAAAAATGTCGATTTTAGTTACACATTTATCTTTGGTTGCAAGCATTTTCGCATCATCATTATCCCCCCTCCCCTCTTAGAGCTTCACGATACAATTTTTTTTAATAGACTAAAAAGTATGATTGGTCGAAAGTACTCGTTGTATCATGATTACATTGCTACAATTTTCATGAAACGTGTAAAAACTACAAATCCACCTAAAAAAGATTGTTTAGTTAGAACTACAAAGCACAATAAATGAATACATTTGTACCAAAAAACAATAAATGAATACATATCCCCTACAATCTACTCTATGTATTGACTGAATATATTTGTTACGGAATAGAAGCAAAAAGTTATTTTTCTTAACAAAAGTAAATATATGACACAATCCCACCTAATCGATTTTACTTGACAAACGCGAGATCTCGAAACTAAAGTACACCGTATAAATCAAAATCTGTCCTATATTTTTGTCCCCAACATAAAACGGAAGAAAGTAAAAATAGTGGTGTAATAGCCACACCACATTTCCAACCAAAATACACGGCGTTTTTTCTCTCTAATTTATTTATTTTCCTACACTTTTTTCCTCTTCTCTTCTTCCCTCCTTATAACATCCCAATTCCTCAAAAATAAAATACCAAAAAACAATAGGAAGCTGAAGCTGGTCAATGGACAGGCAGCTTCCTCTACAATTCACCACTTAGAACCAAAAAAAAAAAAAATCGAAAAAATTGAAAAAAGATTGAAAAAATTGAAAAAGATTGATTTTTTTTGAGAAAGATTGAAACTTTGAATCTGGGTATTTGTGGGGAATTGGTAAAACATAAAAAGATTGGATTTTGGGGGGAGAGGGGTGTGAAGAAAGATGGATCTAAGGGGAATTATGGTGGTGGGTTTGTTGTTGTTGTGTGTTTGTGAAGTTTCAATGGTGGTGGTGAATGGGAATGCTTTATTCAAAGTTGAGCATAAATTTAAAGGTGAGAGGAGAAATATTAAGGAGCTTAGAGCTCATGATCAACGTCGCCATGGTCGATTTCTTTCCACCATTGATCTTCCTCTTGGTGGTAATGGTCAGCCTTCTGATGCTGGGTTTGTTTTCTCTCTCCTCTCTTTGAATTTTTCATGTAATTGAGTTTTTTTTGTTGAATTTGGTTAATTATGTTGTTTTTGTTTTATGGTTGATTGGGTTGAGGTCTAATTTGGATATAGTTCTTATGTATATTAATGTGTTTGTATGTTGGCGATAATGAGGCGCAAAGATTAATACAATCGATATTCGATATTCGATATATTGCTATTCTTAGAGGGGTGTTGGAATTGGAATTGAAGAGATTGATGCATGATGATCTTATGTTGCCTAGGCAATTTCATTTGGTTTTAGCTTTAGGATTTAGCTTTGCTGGAATTTTGTGTTATTCCTCTAATGTTGACCCAACATAGCTTTCTTTAGTTAAAGGTAAAGTTGTGTAACGTACCAATGTTGTCAATGTAGCACATGTCACATGGTTGTAGGGAAATCATGCCGTTTTTTTCCTTTTGAGGGGCGGAAAGGGGGGGAGGTATTTAGTTTGGAATGTTACGTATTGACTTATGGATGTCGGGAAAGCGCAAGATCTGTCAGGTTTACCCATAAGCATGCACATACTCCCGTGTCCTGGGGGTTATTTAGCTCGACAAGTTGACAACTTGACATATGAACTGGTTGCACCAGCTCATCAAAGTTGAGTATTGCGGTGAAGGCTGGGAGGAGCGGATGAGTTGCCTGAACCATGTTCATGTTAGGAAGCTGGCAATATGTAGGATGCTAATTGAGTTAATATATCTGAAAGGTAGTTATATTCAACTTTAGGTGGGGAGGGTGGACCGATTGCTGATAGCCTTGTTGTAAAACAATCTTCTTAGGAAATGGGTGATTTCAGTAGAAATTTGTGATCATGTAACATGAGGGAGGCAGAATGTGGCAAGTAAACAAGTTGCAAATGTTTTTAATGTTTATTAGCACAAAACATTATGCTGGTATCCATAGCTTATGTGCATTTGCGGTCTGTGGATTTCTTGTGGTCCTGTGTTACGTTCCTAATTTTGATGTGGAAAGTCTGGTTGATGTGTTTTTAGGCTCTACTTCACCAAAGTTCAGCTCGGGAATCCTCCTAAGGACTACCATGTGCAAGTTGATACAGGAAGTGATGTTCTTTGGGTTAATTGTGCTGGATGCGATAACTGTCCGAAGAAAAGTGGGCTAGGAGTATGTTTCCTGACTTTCATCTGTAATTACTTGACCCACTGTTCATAATGCTTTCGTTTTTATTTTTATCTTGTCAGTGAATTATGGAATTCTCTTTGTCTGTGACTAATCTTGTTTCTCTATCGCAGATTAAACTGAATCTTTATGATCCAAAGAGTTCATCTACAGCCAACTTAATCAATTGTGACGAGAAGCAGTGTGCCATGATATACCAGGGCACCTTATCTGGTTGCCAGTCAGATATGCTTTGTCAGTATGAAGTCACCTACGGAGATGGGAGCACAACTTCGGGCTACTTTGTTGAAGATACCTTCCATTATAACCAAGTAACTGGCAATCAGCAGACATCAAGTGGAAATGGCTCTGTAGTATTTGGGTAAGAGAAATTTATGTTCATTGTTCCTTTAACATGCACAGTAAGAAAACAAGAAGTCCTTGAAAAAGATAAGCAACTTTTGAGCTTAACAAATGGGTCTTATGAAAAGATGGAAATTACCTTTACGTTTATATGAGTACACCTTTTCACATTACGTCCTTGGTAACATAGACTTTGAAGGGAATCGGCTGAGGCTCGTAGGTATTGTAGGCTTGTAGAGTTGTAGCTGCTAGTTTAAATCTGGCTCAAATGGTGAATTGAGAAAATTTTATCGAAGAGCAGGGGACACCCTAGCAATGCAAAGTTTTAGGTCTCAGTAGTATTACTTTTATTGTATTATACAATGTTGCGCTAGCACCTTAACAGCAGGAGTTATCATCTCTTTTACGTCCATGAGACTCAATGATGGGGCTTCTGGATGGTTTATGAGAATATGGCTCTTGGTAAATGTTAATACTTCCAGGTTGTGTTAATATTGTGTTGGCAGAGATGTTGTCTGTGTGCCCGCAGTTCCCGTTCGTTGTTTTATTACATGTCATTTCATTTTTGGATTTTGAATGTACCTAAAAAAATCAGATCTTTAAAACTTGTCGTCAGTAGTGCAAGGTGAAAAGATGAGTTCCCAGGCTGAAATCACTATCAGATCCAACGTTAAGAAATACACGAGAAAGTATTTTGTGTTCGCAGGTTTTTGATGTTTTTATTGACCTTCTCTGAGATGATTGATGTCTCGTAGATCAGTATTGGTTGCTCAAACATGTTTTCCAATGTCTTTCTATAGTAAGCTTAGAAATGAAATTCTTGCTTATGATTAAAAATACTTTTTGTCAGGTGTGGGGCTAAACAATCTGGTCAGCTCAGTTCCACTGATGAGGCACTTGATGGGATCATTGGTTTCGGACAAGCAAACTCATCTGTGCTTTCACAGCTTGCTGCAGCTGGGAAGGTGCAAAAAAGTTTCTCCCACTGTTTGGACAATGAAAATGGGGGTGGGATCTTCGCGATCGGGCAACTTGTTGAGCCAAAGCTAAATTCTACTCCATTGATTCCAAACCAGTATGTGATGTTGTTACTCACTTGTATTTCTTCCTTGCAAAAAGTTGCTCACTTATGTCAGTTCTAAAGATATGCAGTAGTTTGTGTTGATATGATGGTTTAGTGCTGTGATTTTCCAGTTTGTGCTGTCCTAGCTTACATGTACTTGATGTTACTTTGAGCCCACCTTTGTAGGAAACATGAACTAGTAGTAAAAGTGGGGCTGTGGGAATCACAATTTTTACATAGAGTTTTCTAAATGCAGGTTGTGCTTCATATGTTTTTAATCTGAGAGGGAGAGGGAAAGAGTTTTTAGGGTGAAGGGAAATGTGTCGCTTAGGGTGGGGAGAACCTGTCGCTTCACTCGCTTGCAATACATCCTGGAACGACTAGACAAGTAAAATACATTAAAAATCATTCCTAGAGCCGCCCTTCATTTTTTATTTTTTTTGGTACAAAGGAGCAGTTAATGCTGCGGGGTGGGGGTATGAGGATTTGAACCCGGGACAACCCCCAGGCAGGTTGAGTTCCTAACCACTAGGCCAACATTGATCCTTAGAGCCGCCCTTCATGAACAGCTTGCCAACTTGGTTACGCTCTGGTGTCTGAATTGAGAATTTGAGATATTCTATTTAAATTGTCAAGTTACTAAATTTTCTCAACCATTTGGGGATTTGATCAACATGCTTTATCGCATTAAGTTTTTCCTCGTTTGTTAACCTTGACGATGTGACAGTTATGTTTAATTAGTGTCCTTTTTTATCTTTTTTTTTTCTTTTAAGTTTTTATCTAAGCCTCATATTTATGTTGTAATTAGACTGCTACTACCCTCTTAGGGCGCATTACAATGTTGTCATGAAGAGTATAGAGGTGGCTGGTGATGTTCTAGAACTTTCTACAGATTCCTCTGGGAGCGACAGAGGGGCCGTAATCGACAGTGGTACAACTCTGGCTTATCTTCCAGATGATGTTTATAACTCAATCGTTGACAAGGTATGTGGTGCGTCTTGACGCCCTTTAAGTATTTGTCATTTGGATTTTGGAAGTTTACCCTGCATCAGCTTCTCTGTTTTACTCTATTCACTGATTGCAGGTCCTTTCCAAGCATTCTGAACTGAAATTACACACTGTCGAGGACCAATTCAAATGCTTTCAGTACTCTGGAAAGTAAGTTCATGGCAGCTTTTCTTTGATTGATTTTACACAAGCTTTGCATTGAATACATAGACTGTAGAATATGTTTCTATACTTTGTTGTCTTCTAGCATTAAATCTAGCAGTGACGGCATCGTGTGTCCATGGCCTTTTTGTTGGGTGGGTTTTACGGAGTCTAACCCTGTGAATGCGTCAATCTTGGGTTTGGCGTTGATGAAAAAGGTTGCTGCAAAGAGGGAAGAGGGTAGTTTATCACAAGCTTACCAGTTAGGTAAACTCGTAACAAGAAACCAACTTTTTTATTAGGAAAGATATAAATGGTAGGAGTATAGTTTAGTAGTAAGAGACCCTATAACTTGTCTACATAGATGGCTTTCCTACTGGTTTACCTCCCATCTTTGATCGTAGTAGTACCTATTTGAGGGAGCTTCTTGTAGCCTAGAGGCCCTAGACAGTTCGCTTTCTGTTGGCAACATAAAGGGCAGCCCGGTGCACATTGGCGTCTCCGCAAAGCGAGGGTCCGGGGAAGGGTCCCACCACAAGGGTGTAATGAGGGCAAGCCTTCCCTTGTCAATTTATTTGACTAGAGGCTGCTCCCAGGACTTGAACCCGTGACCTATTGATCACACGACAACACCTTTAGGCCTCGTTTGGTTGGAAACATTTGGGTATCAGGTATCGGGTTAGATTCAAACAACCCGATACCATTCGTTTGGTTGCAAATTTTATGCTCTAGAACCCCATTCCTAGCGTCCTCTAGAACCCACCTGGTATCGGGTTCCCAATCCCCTACCCTCACCCCGGGATGAAATCAAAACCTGTGG
>JBBYHQ010009092.1:0-11075 GCA_038382645.1 Spergularia azorica | reverse complement strand
ATTAATGGGGGAATCCTAAGAGGTATAAGTGACCTCTTAATATCACTCATAACCCCCCACTAACCTTTAACATACCCACTAATCAACCACCCATTAACTTAGCATTATTTCCAACACTAAATTTATTTGAAATTGCGGCTAATTTTTCAAGAGATGTTATAGTGATTTTGGCGAACTTTTTTGAGTAAGGATTGTGATAACGCCCCCCCCTCCCTATCACTAACTTTGGCATCATCAAAAAAATAATTTTTTTTTATAAAACATCAATATAACCTTGGAGAAATCTAATTGTGATTAGCCCTAAATTTAATTTCTTGTAACCTCTAGTAAAATATGTTTACGGTTTTCCCTAAACTTTCACGAGTTGTTAATATGATCCTCACACTCAATTTGTAAGGCCCGGAATTTTGGAGTTTGCTTAAGGTTAATCAATTACGAGATTAACGTAATTTTGCGTATAAATTTAAACTTTTTATCGAGTTTGGGAAGTGGTGCGAAATGGGTATCTAAATTTCGCACTAGAGCTAGCTTTGGTGACCGTATGCTGTAGTCGTGTATAATAATTGAGATAACGGGATTAGAGATCGATTTATATCATTTCAGTTTGAGGTGTCGTAACCCGAAGAAGATTGAGATAAGCCTAAGACAAGCCTTGCTCTCATTGGACCGAGTCCATGAGCAAGTTACTTGCTTGTTTGCCGCCTAAATAGGACAGCCAGCTGCTTCATTTTCCGTCTCCTGTTTCTCCTTCGTTAAGAAATCAATTGGAGTGAAATAAAAGCAAAACTTCAACAACGTTTTGTCCTCTAGAAGTTTGTAGGAGGAATCGAGCTCATATATTATCACTTAATTCACCAAATTCCTAGTTGAATCAAAGGTGTTCTACTGGGTTCTGTTTTGGATCAGTTTTGGTATATTGGTCATAACGCCTTCATTTGGTGCAAAAATATATTTCTTATAGATTGGGTAGGGGGATTCACAACAACAAGAACAACTCATAAAGTATTAATAATTTTTTTACGGGCATAAAGTTTTAAGATAACCATAAATTTTAGGTGGAATAATTACAACTTTATTTAAATAAGGTTAAAGATAATTTCTGTTTTTTTATTAGTTAAGGTCGAATTTAGTAAGAAATGTTTCATCATTATCAAGCTAAAACTTTAAATTACATATGAATCCATAGGAACTTTTCATGTTCATCAAATGTAAATTACACGATCATCAAAAATTAATGTTCAGTAACTTTAGATTCAATGTTCATATAAAATAAAATAAAATAAAAACAAAGGTTCATCAAATTCTCAATGTTCATTAAATATAAATCGACATCAGTCTTCAATATTAATCAATTAAATTACAAGTTATGAATTTAAACTTATATGTTCAACAACTAGATTTTTTATGTTCATAAAAAAATAGTCGATGTACATCAAAATTTAAATACACATCTATACTTATACTTTAATAGGCTAACATCACGACCTACGTGGCAAGTACTGAGACATTGTCCAAGTGGAAAAGCCACGTCATTCCTTATGTATCACCCTCAAGTCAGCTACTGCATTTTTTCTTTTTTTCCATTTGTTATTTTGTGAGAAAAACATGCATTAAATATACTATTGTATTCATTATGTACACTAACGGAGAAAATGAAAAGGCCAACATAAACGTAATTAAAGTTAACAAAAAAAAAAAAAAAAACACCCAAAAACCTTCCACTTCCACCTCTTAATAATTCCCGTCATTTAATCTCCCCTTCCCTCTCTAACCTTACCTCTTCCCTCATTCATTTTTATGTGTGATGTTTATGCATGCACTAATAAAACTAGGTAAATACTAATCTAGACTTTTCATTCTCCATCATCCATGTTAATTAAATGGGAGGCAAACCACCAACACATGTATATATCACATCAAACACTAGCCATCTCTGTTTTAACCATCATGTCCCTTCTGCTCCGTCTTTTCATTGTTTCCCGTCTCTTCATATTTCGTTGTTTTATTCGTCCTTTCCCCACTATTTTAAGAGGCTCCGTCCCACTACGTGCGTGCAAGTTTTGATTCTCCTCGACCTCAAAAAAAAAATTGATTCTCTTCGTAGCTTGGTATATTATTTATGTAATAGTGTTTGTTTGATAGTTTTTAGAACAATTATGCTTTATAAAAACCGTAGAATATGATTTGCAACAAGCTTAGCTTATGTATATGTAAATGTATATTTCAATTTAGTACTTTCAGGAACGTAAATAAATTGTCATTTAAAGTGTGCAATAACAAAGTAATACTAGAATTTTAGTAATATGGAAGTGTTCTAGAGACGAAAAGGGTGTGCTGGCTGCAATTTGGAGGGGAAGGTGAGACGTCCTGTATCGAGGTGGAAATTTTATGAGGATTCATTTTGATGCAGTGATCGATGCGCACAGATAGCAAGGGAGCTGCGTGCTGGGATCATTGCCCTAGAGAGCTTGTACTTGGAGAAATGGTTAGAGCTTTTTGAGGCTTGTGGTCCTCAGACGGTGGTTGATAGGCACAAAATAAGAGGGTGATCACAAGTTCAGGGACACGAAGCAGTTGGTGAACGCGATTGCTACGGTGCTTGATTAATGTCTTTCACTCCGTATCTATTACTTTCGGGACGCATCATAATCGAAAATGAAAATGAAAACCATGTCATACTAAATGAGCCCTTAATTAAGATGGACGACTTGAAGTAGTGTAAATTGGACCAGCCATCAACATGATTAACACTCGTGAAAAAATTAAGATGATTATTTTAGAAAGAATAAAAAACACTCATTAAAATGAAGAAAAGAAAAAAGATGAAACGTAAAAGCAACCCTGTGATTTTCATGGGCACAAAAACTAGTTCATCGATAATTGTGATTACATATTAACGAAAAAAAAATATTCAAACAACAAAAAAAACTCATTTTGTTTCTCCTCTCCCTCCCCATCCAACCCTACCACTTGGATCCACCACAGAACCCACCACCCACTGGCCACTAGCATGCACCAACAACCACCAACCAACTATCGGCCTACATTAGCAGAAGCGACCACCTCGGGCGATCACTCCGCGATCAACATTGATAGTTAAAATTGCCGATTAGGCCACTTCTACGCCACTCGAAAACAAAAACAAAAAAACCAAATAAATTACTAGAGGTGGCAATTTTGGTCGTTTCAGTGGTTCCGCTCAAGGAAGGAGGGGCGACCATGGGGAGGGAGGCGGAGGGGTAGGAGTAATCGAGTGAGAAAATGGGAGATGGAGGAGTGAGACGAGAACTAGTTGACGGGAGGAAATGACGCCATTGTGGCTTGTTGGACGTGTAGAAGAATGGTGGAGGCCGATTGGACAGAGGTGGAGCGGTTTAGCAAAAATTTCATACAATTTTTTTGGTACTTTGATTAACCGTTTATTGTGCAAACCCTTGACAGCTAGATTGTTCTTGAACCCAATCAAATTACCACTATTCCTACTAAACTAGTAAGGTTAAGTGGGTATTGTATCCACGAGTAAGAGGGGAAGTCTAAATTGCAATTTAAGTTTGGGAAAACTAAGACAAAAGACATAAAACAATAAAGGGGGGGGGGGGTTGGTTTGATGATTAACTAAAAGAGAAAAATTCTAATAAACGATTTACCAAATGAATTAAAACGACTCTCGGTGATAATCTAATCTAACACCCTAATATAACAAGTTTACCCTCTCTCTAATTAATACAATTCAAAGATAATTCCGGTTTAAACCTATTAATCCACTTATGTAGGAAATTTGGTTGAATTTGAGCAATCGCGGCCAAATTTCCCTCCTTTAATCCGAATTTGTCTAGTAACCACTCAAACAACCACAATCAAAGGCATCAAGGGCAAAGATTAACAAAGGATTAAGAACAACCCAATTTAGTATCTAATTAGCCGCAACCGCGACATTAATCAAATCTAAACTATTAGTTGCCTAATTAATTCCCCAATCACAAATTATTCATAACCATACACTAAACATGTGAAAGTTGCTTCCTTTTGGGCTAATAATCAAATATCATCAATTATCAACGAAGCATATAAATACCCAATTCAATCTAATCAACCAATTAGATAAAACAAGGATAAATCATGCATTGAAGAACAGGGAATTAATTGCAATGAAATTAAAGGCAAAAATCTCACTAATACATTGGATGGAAGATTTTAATTACAGCAAGAGTCTAGAAGGGGATTAGTCTTCCATGAGAATTATTACACTAATTTTTTGGATAAAATTCATAATAAAAATAATAATTTTCCTTAATCTCTCCTTAAGCTTCTCTCTCTAGAATGAAGAACAAGATGAAAATAATATGACAAGTGATAAAAACTATGGAGGGGTTTATGCCCCTTTAATCAAGATAAATACAAAAGATACTACAAGACAAAAGTAAAAGGATACAAGAAAAACAACCGTAAAAAGCCACCCGAAAACATCGTGGAAATCGCCGTTCTCGGACCGAGAGAACAACGCCTCGGACCGAGAGATGACTTCTCTCGAGTCGAGACGGAATTGGCTTGAGTCGAGAATGTCATCCTCCTCGAGTCGAGGGACTGTGCGCATGGCAATCTTCAAACGGGCATAACTCTCACCTCCGAACTTGATTTTGAGCTTATAATATACTCTACTACAAAACTAACTATAGACGTGAGTACATAGACATGGGATAATTACAAAACTGATGTCTATAATGAACCGGTGACATTTTTACAATTATGACCAAAGAATTAACATGAGATTTTTAGTAAAAACCCATGTCTAATAAAGGACGTGAGTTATTTTAAGAAAACCCATGTCTATTGTTGTCGTATAGACATCATATATTTCAAAGAGCCCATGTACATTCATTCCCACAAACAAATCCCAACTGACTAATATTTACCCTACTAGTTAGCCGCCACACATACCTTAATTCCCACCTTTCCCTCAATTCTTCAATTGATTTTTTCCTCAACAAAGCTTAACTATTTAAAGAGATAAATTATATTCATGACCGAGATATCGAAGTTTGAAGTGAAAACCTCATGGGCTAAAATTTAACACGTGGATTCGATCTTACAAAGGTATGTGTTTTAGTATTAATTTTGAGGTTTTGGTCAGATCTAGATCTGAGTGTTTCTATGTATTTTGATATATTTTGTCCAAATCAATAACATGCAAGGAACATAGGAGATGAAGAATAAATTAAACAACTTCCAAGATTTTTAAGAGCCCTTTCGGTATCACTGTCGTTTTCAGTTTTTGGGTTTTTTGCATAAAAGATTTAGCTTAATAAGTCACAAAATAAAATTTTAATTGTTTGTTTCCATAATAGTCATATAGAAAATGAAAACTGACAAGTGAAAACTGAAAACCACTTTTTCTGGTTTTCAAAAACGGAACTTTGGTTCTCAAAAAAACAGCAAACCGAAAAAAAAATGATGCCGAACAAGCCCTAAGTTTTTTGTTTTTGTTTCTTTTTTACCTTATTCGGATAATGTTGGATTTTGTTGTGAAATCTGTTGACCTCTTCACCATTTGTTTTTCTTCGTCTTCCTTTGTTTTTTTATTGCAGGTACTCTTTCCAGATCTTCATGTTTTGATCTTGTAGTATTTTTTATAGTTATTTTCTTTGTAAGATTTATATATGTTCAAGTGCTTGTAAATATTTTTTATTTTTATTTTTTTTGGTTAAAATGTAAAAACTTTTATAAATCAGAAGAATCCATACAGAACAGCTGTTGACATACCAATCAGCTTAAACCAAAAAAAACAATGCCCTATTTATAGACAGCCTACCTTACATTCCCCTGTCCCTCACCCGGTTCTTATTTTGAGGATTAAGATTATACATGACCTTCCTCAATCTGCTCGCAACTTCTTTCCTCACATTTTCAGCAATGCTCCCCGGTCTCATTAACACACTATCAATCCTGCACTTGTTTCTCATCAGCCAAATATGATATACCAAACTGCAGGTTATTGCAACTGCAATTTGGTTCCTAATTTTCGATCCCAGCTTCTTCTTTATGCACCAATTTATCACCCCCTCTATTAGGAAGTTGAGCTTAGACCATTTCCTGACCTCCATCATGCATCTGCTACTGTATTTACATTTAAAGAACAGATGTGTATGAGATTCTATTTCCTCTTGGCAGAGAATACATAGATCATCATTACACACACCAATCTTCATTAACTTGTCTTTAAGTTGCAGCTTTCCCAACATTGCTAGCCAAGTTATAAAAAGAAGCTCTAGGTACTATATGTCTCACCCATATAATTTTTCCCCAAGCAACTTTTGGATGATCGATCTCCTGCTAGCCAATTATACCTCTCACTAACAGAGTATCCTTTTGCAGTTCCAATCCATACACCATTATTAAACCCATTCTTCAATTTTCCTTTAACTTGGTATATTTTCTTCCAATGCCAGCTAACATCAACAGGTGGAGAGTAACTCTCCCAGTTAGCTCCTTTCAAGTAGACACTATCCACCCACTTAATCCACAAAGTATCTGCTTTGGTAAAGATCCAATGCACAAACTTCCCAATACAAGCAAGATTCCAATTAAACACATATCTCAAGCCCAGTCCTCGCTTCTCTCTTGGCAAACAAATTCTTTCCCAAGCAACCAAAGGAACCCTGACAAGATGCTCACAGCCATCCCATAAGAAGCTTCTACAAATTGCAATAATCCTCTTAAGCACAAGCTTTGGCAAGAGAAATATTCTAGTCGAGTAGTCATGTAAGCGCATATAAACAGCTTTGACAGGCACCAATCTGCCTGCATAGGAAAGCTTCCTTACACCAATTGCTCTGATTCTGCAGGCAATTCTTTCAGCCAAAACATTGCATTCTTTGACATGTTGTAACACCCTGTATTTTTGGATAATTATTTAACAAGGCTGTTACTTTTTAAATCGATTATTGGAAGATAAAATGACTTCTATAATTGAGTTTGGGTCGGGTTTATGGATCACTCATCTCACCCAACGAATAAAGCCCAAACGCGAGTCTACCCTCAGCTGATACCTATATATACATATAATAAACAAAACCCTTGCTTTATTTCATAACCATTCGGCCTCCCTCTCTCTCTCTCTCTCTCTCTCTCTCTCCTTTTCGTAGGCTCCACCCGCATAAGATCTCAGCACAACTGTGTCAACTTCAAATACACATAACTTTCTCATACGACCTTTTCTTAAGTCATGGTTGGTGGCGTTAGAACCGTGCTTTTGATACGCATCCAACAACATGTAGATCATGCCAAGATTCCACGGGATGCTCACTGTAGAGGTGTTTTAGTAGAGCTGTGTCTATCTATTTGGAAACTGTGTCGCCGCCTCGGTATTCTGATGATTCCCATCGACTCAAAAGATATGTTAAGACGAGATTTTGTGGAGATGTTCCAACTATAGGTTCAAAAACATATCCACAATTGGTGAGGCCTAGACTTCTGTATCAAAAGTTACATTGGCTTTCGTGAGTAAACCCTAATTGTTGTTCATGGTTCATTGTGAACTTGATTCCCATCGATCCGCTTGTATTTTGTTTACGAAATTTTGAGGAGAGGTTTCTGACATAGCCTTCTACAGCATACTAAAATTTGGTGGTCATCCAATATCGGAGGTAGACGTTATTCGTGTTTCTTTACCACTGTCCCTTTGTGGATCCGTTTCATATTAGTGATAGTTGTGAGTTGTAAGACTTATGGTTACATCTTTTTGATTAGGGAATTATGGATTGAGTTTATAATTGGATGATTAAGGATTAGCGTTGTAAGGTAAGAACGTTGATCACAATCCTCTTGAATAACCACTATCCTTGTTTGATACACTATTATGCTTGATCATCACATTGTCTTGATTGCTTATACTCATTATCCGTTTCGCTTGTGCCTAAATTATATTACTGAGCATATTTCTTTCCATCGTATCGATATTCACTTGCGGTCTTTCGACCATCATGCTCCTCACACGGCCTCTCGGCCGCCCCTTTGTCTCTCGGCCTAGCTGTTTTGTCGTGATCACCACTCGGCCACTCGGTCGAGTGGCGAGTTGTTTGTCACTTGTGTTCATGCTTCGCTTCAAGTATCTATTGATTAAGATCGTTATAAGTTGTATTCTCAAATAATTTACTTTCGAATAATGTACTAATAACAGATTGAATAATGAAATAATAAAGTTGATACCACCTAGAGTTCAGCGTGTGTTCGGCCCGGTCGACCGCTGTCATGAAATCCTTTGATCAAGGTACTGTGGGTCGGATTAGCTACCGACTTCCTAATAGTCTTGCTCCTAGATGGGAACTTCGTCCTACCGGCTCATCTTGCGTGGGGTGTGCACACTCGGGGTTATTAGGGACCAAATACAACTCTAGCTCGAACAGCGAAGTTCGACAATGTGGTGACTAGGGGTAGGATCCGACGCCTAATATAAGTAAACTAATGTTTGACTACACGGCACGTGGACCGTACTGTATTCTGTATCCAGGAGAGATACTCATGATGTCTATATATTCTCGATTATGATTCTTTCAGAGTTAACTGTTGTTCATTCTTTGTTAGCTACGCGCCTCAAAGCGCGTATCTTAATTGTTGTTTCGTTTGTTTGTTGTTCTTACTCAGCCTGTATGCTGACGTTCTGCTTTCTGGTTTGTTCCCTACCTTATTTCTGGGGCCTACGTCATTATCGATGGCGTAGTTGACAGGTCTTGAAGTGGTTGCTTGCTAGTGAGGATGTCTTGCATACTGGGGACTTTCCATTTCGATTGGGTTGTATTTTGGATTTAAGTTTTGGGAACTGTAGTTCGACTAGAAAGTCTTCCGCTGTTGTTTAATTAGTTTGCTAGTTATTTATGTTAGTTTATTGATTTTAAGCCTAGCAATTTACTCGGTAGTCAATTGCGGCGTAATAACTCTTTATTTTCCGATTTTTATTTTGGCGAAAATTTAGGGTTGTTACAGTTTGTATCAGAGCGTTAGGTTCTGATTCGTCGAGTCTACAAAAGTTTTCAAAACAAATTTCAAAAGTTTTAAAATGGGGGCGAGTCGGGTGCATTCATTCGCATGCTAGTTGCTACGTGCTTCTTGTTTCTTGTACAACACCATGGAGTTCTTGGATTGATTTTTTGGGTGTTCTAAAAGTGAATACTCCCTCCATTTCATTCATTACTTTACGTTGGACCTGGGTTCCCCTCACAAAACCCGGCCCAACGTAAAGAAATGAATGAAATGGGGGGAGTACTTTACACCGACCCACTTTGGAGATTATCTTTGGTGCTAACAGTAATTGATGATCTATTGATGTATGAGTTTCGAAATTTAGTTTATTGTTTCGAATGTGATATTGAAATGCTTAAGGCCACTAGGGTATTGGAATAGATCGACACTATTGCAAGTTAAATAGAGGCATTAAGACCTTTTAGGTTTATATTAAGGATGGGTTTGATGATGATGTTATGATTGCATTGAGCACTGAACGTTTACCGTTATCGAGGAATTTGTCCTTATAAATGAGATATGAGGTAGAACATGCCCTTTGATTCGTGTATGTGAGATGTTGGTAGACCACAAACTTGGGAGACAATCGTTTACCCACTCTTTTCCCCAACCATAATACTCTATTTGTGGTATTGAATCAAATAAATAAGATCATTGGGAAAAATAAATCGAGACGAACCTATGCTTATTCCTGTAGAAACAGCCGACACTACTACATCGAACTTTGCTCCACCCATTGAATCTAGTACAATGATTATTTTAAGGGAAAGTAAAAAGTCGAAGAAGGGACTAGTAATGCTGAGTCTATGAAGGAGCTAAGCTTATGCGTTGTAGGTTCTTGTATACTCAACCTTGCGTCATTCAAATGCCATCGACGCGAATTTTAAGTAACGTTAAGAGAACTGATAAATTGGGAATGGCAAGTAACGTTAAGAGAACTGAGAAATTTTATTGAGGATATCAGGCATATGATTGTTTTCGACATTTTGGGGTTAGATGACAAGGATTTGTTATGCAATTTATGGTACTGGAAGCACTCAAATTTTGAAGGAACTCTCGAAATGAATCAAATTCTGTTGGGACAAATTGAAGGTCAGTATATATTTCTGCAAGAGTTGTGAGGTTTTAAAGTAGTGCAAGCTAGAAGTGACAAGATTTTGGGTTTGATACTTTAAAATAGAGGATTTATGTGATTTCCCTTGCTTTGTTTTCTTTGCATTTAGACTATGTGTCTTGTAATCATTTTAGAAAAGGGGACAATGCCCCTATAAATATATTCTAATCAATGTCATTTGATTGAGATCACGTGCTATCTGAAAACTTATATGTCTGTGTGTTTTGTGTCCTCGACTCACCCGTTCTAAATGGCCGGACTCGGTTTGACCGATGGCTCACGTTGGCACCAGGGAGAGTGTCCACCGGTCTTGTCCAAGGCGCAGCCTGCACTACTTTCTGTCTTTCTCCTAGCAGAATTTGAATCGAATCAGTAATTGATAAATCATATAGTCGAGTTAAACAGAAAAGCATTACTCTAATTTCGTATGTTCAAATAAAACACTCGAATAATGCGGTTGGTTGATTATTAGTATTACATGGGATTTCATACTTGGTCTGTTTGAAGATCGTACTATAAAGGTAAACTATTTACCTCGGGACCCCTAACAAGATTCTTCAAATTAGGGCCGTTTGCGTAAAGGTTGGTGCTTATGGATTTTAAGTAAATAATCAAATTTGATTTGGGACTATGTTGTATGAACTACGGCTAGCGTTGGTAATTACTGCCTATGCGTGATTGTAGTATTATGGAATATAAATGAGCAAAGGGACACATTCATGAGTTCTCGAATCATCGATATATCTGTATGAGTTTTCTTTCGGTAAATCATATGATAGAAGTGTTGGGCGCCTAATATATAATGGGAAGTGAAATTTTGAGGTTATCATGAGGATTGATCAATTAAATTTGGGTATTAAAATTTTAGAGGTACAATTAGATGGTTTGGGGACAAAGATTCAACGTTCAAGGTCAGTTACACCTATTGGTACATGATTGGTATAAT
>JBBYHQ010009072.1:0-11076 GCA_038382645.1 Spergularia azorica | reverse complement strand
ATTATTTTCCAATTTTCACTCATTCTATACCACTTTATAGTCATTATATATTTTCACTCATTATTTCTCAATTTTCAATCATTATTTCCTAAATTTCACTCATTATTTCTCAATTTGCACTCATGATTTCCCAATTTTCACTCATTATTTTCGTTCATTACTGTTCATGCGTGAACAGTAAACCGGGGGCTACGTAACTCTAGGTACCCCCGGGGTACCTAATAATTTGTGCATTAAGACTAGAATTACCGTAACATGACCAAGTTATATTCATATAACATTAGGATGGAGTAGGATTACGGTAACATGACCAAAGTTTTATTCATACCACATTAGTAGTAGGATTACAGTAACATACTCTTATCATAATAGACAATGTCATGGTACAACTTTACCATTATTTCAGTCTCAAACCACATAAATCCTCACCTACTACTAGACACAACAACAAACATGGACGACTACATAAACAACCAAGTCATTATTGATGCGTGTCCGGTTACTGCAGCGCGAGACCCTACTATCACCATTGATGAGTGCCTTCACCTTTTGAGATGACCACCCTTTTGGTTAACTATATTGTATGGACATGATATGTTTCACAATTTCTACCTTGAGTTCAAACAAACAATTGAATCTTTACGAGTTTAACCACTTTTCTACTGCAATAAGAGTTTTGGTAGAAAAAAAAAGAGTGGTGTTTTTTTTTAATTTTAGTAAGCTTAAAACGAGACCAAATGGTCTTACAATTACAACTCTTGGACAACAATTAGCCCAACTTGCTAATTCAAATCATCCAGCCACAACCTATCAATACACTTGATATTTTGGCATTTCCTATATGCCCTTGTTTTGATTTCATGAATAATGTTCCCCACCACTCTCTCCGGCCTAGTTATCACATTTTCTAATCTGCATTTGTTCCTCTCCCACCATATATGATACATACATCTATACACACAAGCTGCAATCACCTGTTTTTGTAGTTTAATCTTGTTTCTCCTAGTGCTACACCAATCCATGGTCATATTCCTTGGGATTTGGCACTTCAGCTTCACATTCAGCCTTGAGATGCATTCCTGACTGTACGGGCACTCAAAGAACAAATGGTTATGTGTTTCAATCTGCTGCAAGCAAAGATAGCACATACCCCCATCACATATGCCAATCTTGACAAGCTTTTCCTATACATTCAGACTCTGCCACCCTATTAGCCAAGCAATAAAGCTGTATTTGGGGATACAGTACCTGTTCCACAGCATTTTAGTCCATGTTTTAGTGACTTCCTGGCCTGTTAGCCACTCATAGCCTTATTTCACTGTGTATTCCTTTGTTTTACCACACCATTCCCCATTATAGAACCATGCTGCCATTTTGTCCCTTATCCTGCAAATGCATTTCCAGTGCCAACTTACATCCATTGGGGGGTTATTATTTACTCCATTCTTGCCCTTTCAGGTAGATTGCATTCACCCATTTTATCCACAATATGTCCTCTTTCTTATAATCCACCAGCAGAACAATTGCTGCATAATTCCACTGTATACTTTCCATAAATCCAAGACCACGTTGCTTCTTAGGTTTGCACACCTTTTCCCAAGCCACCAAAGTGTTTCTGATGTAATTATCTGTCCCATTCTATAACAACCCTAAAATTGGCTTAAAGAAATATTTAGAATTGTCACGCCGCAATTGACTACCGAGTCAATTGCTAGGCTATAAATTCAGATACAACAAACTAACTGAGAAATAAACAGCGGAAGTCTTAAATTTGTCGGACTACAATTCTCAAAACGAAATCCAAATTACATAATCCAAATGAAATAAAAGTTCAATAATTGTTTAAGAAGCCCCAATCATGCAATTTACTCCTCTAGCAAGCATCCAAAGCATCAAGACCTGTCAACTACGCCATCAAGAATGACGTAGGCCCCAGAAATAAGGTAGGGAACAAACCAAAGAAAAGAACGTCTGCATACAGGCTGAGTAAGAATATCAAACAAATGAAACAACGATTAACAAACAATGAACATCAGTCAACTTGGAAGAATTCATAAACGAGAATATATTTATCATGAGTGTCATCACTAGATACAGAATACAGTACGGTCCACGTGCCGTGTAGTCATATATTATTTTACGTATATTTGGCCTGGGTCCTACCCCGTCGACACCACTTTGTCGAACTTCGTTCGATCTAGAGTTGTAATAACAGCCCCTAATAACCCCAAGTGTGCACACCCCTCGCAAGATGAGCCGGTAGGACGAAGTTCTCATCTAGGAGGAAGACTATTAGGAAGTCAGTAGCTAATCCGACCCACAGTACCTTGATCAGAGGATTTCATGACAGCGATCGGCCGAGCAGAATATACGCCGAACTCTAGGTGGTATCAACTTTATTAATTCATGATTTGGTCCATTATTAGTACATTATTCGAAAGTATATTATTGGAGTATACGAATTATAACTCTCTTATTCAATAGTCACTTGAAACAAAGTATGAACATAAGCGACAATAGAGGACGCCACTCGGCCGAGAAGCCGAGTGGTGATTTCGGTCAAGAGGCCGAGAGGCCGAGGACAACATGGGCGGCCGAGAGGCCGTGTGGAGTATTACGGTCGAACAGCTGCAAGCGAATGTTAAATACGGGTAAAAGGTACGCTCATATTATGAGTTAGGCACAAGTAAAGCGAATAATGAGAATGAGCGTATAAATCAAGACAAGGCGATGAACAAACACAATGGTGAGTCAAACAAGTATAGTGGTTAGTCAAGAGGATTGTGATCAACGTTCTTACCTTACAACACTAATCCTTAATCATGTTCCTTTAATTTATCAAAGTTACCACCAACACCTCCTTCAACCCACAACCTAAATACACAGCCAAGTATAAACTCAATTAATAATCAACTAATCAACAAGATGTAATCATAAGTCTTACAACTCACAACTAACACTAATATGAGACAGATCCATATAGGGGGGACAGCGGTAAAGAAACATGAATAACGTCTACCTACGATATTGGATGACCATCAAATTTTAGTATGTTGTAGGAGGTTATGTCAGAAACCTCTCCTCAAAATTTCGTCCACAAACTCCAAGCGGATCGACGGGAATCAACTTCACAATGAACCACCAATAACAATTAGGGTTTACTCACAAAAACCAATGTAACTTTTTATACAGAAGTCTAAAGCTTACCAATTTTGGATATGTTTTCAAACATATAGTTAGGAACATCTCCACAAAATCTCGTCTTAAAATATATTTGGAGTCGACGGGAATCATCAGAATACCGAGGCGGCGACACAGTTTTCGGGTAGATAGACACAGCTCCACTAAAAAACCTCTACAGTGAGCATCCCATGTAATCTTGGCACGATATACATGTTCTTGGATTCGTATCGAAAGCACGGTTCTAACGCCACCAACCACAACTTAATAAAATGTCGTATGTGAGAGTTATGTGTGTTTGAAGTTGACATAGTTGTGCTGAGATCTTATGCGGGTGGAGGCTGCGAAAAGGAGAGAGAGGGAGAGAAGGAGGCCGGCTATTTATAAGGGTTTATTTCCTTTCCTTTATGTACATGGGTTTGAAGGTAGACTCGGGTTCGGGCTTTATTAGTTGGATGAGATGAGTGATCCATAAACCCGATCCAAAATCACTTTAAGGAACTCAATTTAACTTCCAATAATCGGCTTAAAGAGTAACACCCTTATTAAATAATTACCAAAAATGTGGGGTGTTACAGTCTTCCCCCCTTAAGACAAAGATTCGTCCCGAATCTTTCACTCATCCTCCAAAGTGTCCTCAATTACCGTCCTTCCAAGTTTATAGTTCTCCAAACACTCGCTTAGTCAAACACCTCCATTTACAACCACTTGAGCATTCGAGCAAAGAGAGGGAGATGAAAGTAAATAGGCTTTATATGTGTACGATAATATACATGGTACTAGGATACCATATATGATGAAAATAAGTAGTGATTCAAAAATATATTTCCATGTATGAGAAGGAAGTGAGAAATGATATATCAATACATTTCAGAGACAGCGCTCGCAATTATAAGTAATAGTATTATGTGTGCAACGTCAGTGCACAAAATGAGTATGTGTGCATCATTAGTGCACAAAATAGGTACACATGCATCGTCCGTGCATAACGTGAGTATCTCGGCTCATACTATCAGTTTGACAAGGTACAACAAAGTTCATATAATAACAAAATAAAACATGTAATTCACATAAGTGAAGGCGGAGAAGGAACACGTAGAGTTCTCATCCCCCTTAAAGAAAAGGTTCGTCCTCGAACCCAAAGTACCTTAGGTAACACGCAAACTGTTTCTGATCATCAGTCGATGCCACTTTTCACACGCATTTTTCACCTTGGTTTCACATCCCCAGGCATTTTTTTTATATGAGCTTTGTTTCTTTCTCATCCTCAGTCGACCATGCTTTGTGGCACTTCCTCATGAATTGTAATCACAGTAATATCGAACTGTTCAGCGTATTCCAAAAATGATTGTCGTTGATAGACATGGACCATATTACTAAAATAGAACCTTTTCTGAAGCCGGCCGGCAACTCAAACTTATTAACCATATACCATTCCTTAATAAATTCGTACCAACGAAAGTTTTACTGAAATTTGTAGTCCTTTAAATCTCATCATTTCCATTTCCGATAACAAGACTTTGTTGCGGTAATTCTTGCTAAGAAGAATGCCCATGTTGTGGCAATTCCACCCAAAAGGTAATGGGTTACTCCTAAGGCCTCATCTCTAAAAGCCCGGCTCGCGAGGCGTCCCTCTCGCAGTAGGTGCTTATTGCTCGCCTCGCTCTTGTGACATGCTACAATTACTCGGCCTTTCTTACCATATAGAAAGAAAGACACCATAAGCAGTCCTACGTACTTCGAAAAAAGACTAGCTTGCAGGCCTTCAAGCAGGAGGGGCCCTAGAACAATGACGCGACAAAACTTGGCATTTCATGCTTTTCTCATTCCTACAAGCTCGCTTTATCTGCCTGAAGTCGTGTAAACCAAAAATGAACTAACAAATATGAAGCAAGACCTACAGCAGGTGGCAGGCGATCGTGCCGGCAACTCCAGAGGGATCATTCCCGCAAACGGAGGATGGAAAGTCTCGCGCACGCCGAGCAGCACAAAGAGCCATAACGCTGTCAGGAAAGGAGCTTCCATTAGCATTAGTAGCTTCACCAAAGCATGTAGAAAGAGATCATGATGGTCACAAGCTGAAAGAAAGAGTGGGTAGAGGATAGCCGGAAAAGAAGGACAAATGGTCGGTCTTGGACCTGAAGCTGAGCCTCACCTTAATCGCTTCTTCTCCGAATCTAAGTATAGCGTTGAACAATTAGGTGTAACTGTTGAGTTCTATGGTGGTGAACTCAACGGAGTCAATTATAGCGATCCCGCGACGGTAAAAAAATATGCCAGACGTGCTCAATTAGGTGAAATTTTCGAATTAGGTCGTGCTACTTTGAAATCGGATGGTGTTTGGTCTTTCATAATAAATCGATAGATGGAACTACCATGAAACGCCTTATTAGCAGATTAATAGATCACTTTGGGAACGCCTATATTCTAACTTTAGCTCTCAAGGAAGTCCCTTTCTGCCGCTTTCCTCCCAGATGTAGGTCTTCCTGGAAGTGAGAACACGGCTGCCCGACCCCAGTCACTCCCCGTCTTCCTCCTAGACGCCACAGGGACTATTAATCTATATATGGATGACTCCTGCTTTCTGCCCAATGGAATGATCTGGACCCTTGTGAAAGGACTTCTAAATATGACGCCCTTGGCTGAAAAGCTCCCAACACAGCGTCGTTGAGAGCATGTCTGCTTGAGAGGACTCGGCTCTGAAGAAAATAGACTGCCTTGTTGGCAGCAAGCAAAGGATTGGGGATTCAGTGGTGTAATGTTAAGAGGTCGTGCGACATGAAGACATTGATAGCAATATGGGGGAAGTTCCCGTGAGGCAACGACACTCAACGAGCAGACGAAGAACGAATGGTAGGAGCCGACAAGACAAAGAGTAGCGCCGGTTTAGTGAAGTCAAGTCTTTACGTCTATAGGGGCTCCCCTTTAATAAAAGGAAGGGGGTATTCTTTCTTTATTCGGGGGTTCATTTCATTCATTTTGAACTAAGTTAAGAAGCTTGGGTGCTTATCTTGGAGCAGGAAGAAAGCGTTCGAACCAGTATACTTACAAAGGGTTCCCTCATTCTTCCTATCCCGGCGGGTCCTGGAGTGCCTGTCAAGGGCGCTAGCGCATACCCCAGGGTGATCATCACCACCTGCACCTCACATCTCGGCACAGTGGAACGTGTAACCCGCCTGCTGTCGCATTCGGGAGCCTGCGTCCCGGCCTTTTTGTGCAATAAACCTCTCCGGCCGAAGACTAATGATAGGTGGTCCTGCGGAGCTTTCGTAATAAAAGATGTTTGATGAATGTAAAGCAAGCGCTATTAGGACAGTTATTTGATAGTTCAGTTCTCCACTTTAACGACAGAAAAAAGGATTGATCAAATTCTATTGAGTCTGACTCATAGTGATCATTTATTAAAGAATGACTCCGGTAGATTTCATCACAAACAGCTCAGTCGGGAGAGAGCGATTCAGAAGCTCTGGCCTAGAGCGATTCAGAAAAACGCCTAGAGTAGCTGTTAATACGAATAACAGAAACTCTGTTAGAGCCATTTCTGTACATTCAATGTACTCTACGCTAGCATAAAGCATAAATAGATTTGAGATTCACATTACCATCAGACAGAAAAGAAGACCGCTCGACCCCCTCCCTCAATCCAATAGAAGAAATCGTTCCTTGTGATGAGCTTGAAACTGGTCTTGAAGCAATAATAGGCTTGGCAAGGAAGCTCTCCTACAACTCGATAATACTCGACAAAGCCCATAGAAGGGTTTTTAACGATTAACATGGGCAATATATAGTGAAGGAAGGCAGCTGTTATTCCAATTTGGTAAGTCCGCTAAGTCGTGGCTGTTCTTTTAAGATGAATAATAGTTTCCTGGCTTGACGCTTGATTTGTCTTGCCTTTCAACCTTGCCAGTTTGGGTTCTTCTTCCTAAACTGGCCTTGAAGTTTTGGTCTATTAGGATGCTTAGTAAGATTCAAAATCCCATTAAATCATATCGATCGATCTAGCTCTGATGGAATTTATATTCTGTTTACTAAATCACATAAAATTTTACACAAACATTCCATATATATATGGAGTTTTTTCTCCGGGAATATATATCTGATAAAATCGAATATGAGAAAAAAATAGAAAGAAAAATAAACTTAAAAATAACAAAATTGTCCCGATTTTTATTCTCTTATGTTAGGATACGATAATAATCTAGGGTGACCCGCCGAAGACTTTCGAACTGAGGGTTCGGTTCGGTCAGTAGAGGGGGCGTGTGGTTTTTCTTTCCTATGCAATTCATACAGGCACGCATGAAAGACGAGGTATGTGTACGTACTTATTAGAGGCAAGGCTAAAGCCCTCCTGCTTTTTTCTTTTATGACTTCACAGAACAAGTCAAGTATAAAGAAATACCAATTCATTGGATCTTTCGATACAATCAAATAGAAAGCTCTGGGGGTTCCATATTCTAGGAGCCCAAACTATGGGATTGAATAGAAACCGGAGACCTAAAAATGCCTTTTGTGAAGCCGAAGAGCTCAATTTCAAAGCGGCTTCGGAGAGGGATGGGGAAGCCCCAAGCTACGCTAATCGAACAGACCTGACAGACTCTACTTCGCTGACTAGACTGAAAAGCGCCAGAGGAAACACGTCTTCCTATTCCATCTTTTCTCGAATCTCCTTTAACGAAGCTCGAGAAGGAATACTAAAACCTAGTTCACTCGCTGGAGAAATGGTGGAATTTGCCCGCGGTGTGAAAGAAATAGCCTTAAATGTGGAATAGGCATGCTATCCGGATAGACATTTTTATTGAAGAAAAGAATCCAGGATGAACGCTTTAATAGCTTCGGACGCAGAGAAGCAGGTCAGGCAGGTAAGAAATTCTACACTTGCTCGCGAGGGACCTGTGAATCAAATACATAAGTCGCCTCTTGTAATCCTACCTCCAGAGCTACCTACCCCATTTTCCCATAACTCTACTCTGGACAACTTCTTGCTTTTAAAGTAAATAGAGCACGCAAGAAGCGGTTGAACTAATGGCCTTGAACGAACCGGCCTGAACTGAAAAGGAAGAATTTGATTTCCAGCCATACTAGATAGGGCGTGCGAAGGGCGAAGGGGATGGCTTACAAACATAATTGTTCCATTATTACCAACAGAATAGAACAAATACAATGAAAGTCCTTTCTAATTAGCTGCCAGCCAAGGCAGTCTTTATCGAAATCCCAAGAGCTAATCCCAAGAACACAATTCATAGGCTGTCGCATTCGGGAGCCTGCGTCCCGGCCTTTTTGTGCAATAAACCTCTCCGGCCGAAGACTAGTGATAGGTGGTTTTGCGAAGCTTTCGTAATAAAAGATGTTTGATGAATGTAAAGCAAGCGCTATTAGGACAGTTATTTGATAGTTCAGTTCTCCACTTTAACGACAGAAAAAAGGATTGATCAAATTCTATTGAGTCTGACTCATAGTGATCATTTATTTCCGAAAAACTCTGGTAGATTTCATCACAAATAGCTCAGTCGGGAGAGTGCGATTCAGAAAATCAAGGAACGTAGATCTGAGAATCAAAACGAGCATATAGAAAAGTGGGCTTCCTTTGATGGAAGTTTTATTTTTCCATAATGTATCCTAATTTTTGGCTTAATATTCCCATCAATACAAGGTATTGTGATTTAACCTCAATATACTAATTAGTATCAAGATCGTCAAAGACTTGCGTCTAAAATCCCAAATTACAGATAAGTTGAATTTTCACAATCACACTTCTCAATGCATATAGTTAGCTGGCCAAATCGTATCTTATTATTCCATGTATCATTCACATTCTTGTTATGTTTATCACTTATCTTCACAAAATGAACGTCCCTTTTATGTCGTAGAGAGCTGATGACAGACGTTGTTACCCTTTAAGCTCCATTTCATCTCCATAATTGTTGACACGTATTGTCGTTTTACCCCGGCAAGGTATTCTCGTCATTTAGCTTAGTAATTATTTTATCGCACTGAGTAGAGTCCTTTTTGCTGCCATGGCTTTACTCAGAACTTTATGCTTGCTTGATGTGTCCGAGAATCTTTATATTCTCTAAGTCATTCACGATGGTTCCACAATTCTATAAGTTGCCAACCATACTCTTGAGTCTCCTTCTCATTTTCAGTTGTTGTCTCATAATACTCATTAAGTTTCAGTAATCTCGGTGAATGCCCGATGTTAGATCCTTGAATTATGCACCTAGTTCACCCTTTTCGTGCTGGCCTAGACTCGAATGTCTCTAAAGTTAAAGACTATAATCATCACTTTAACCTCAAGTAGGTCATTCTCCTCATACTCATTGGGTTTCCTGAACACGCACGCTGTAGCTCTCCAGATTTTATCCGTTCATGAATCACATCAACCCTTAGGTAATACTTAGAGTCAATCTCTTTGCTTGAGCGAACGAGTTTACTCCTATAATCATATGACCTTAATGTGTTAAGAGTATCACTCTAGTGTTATTTTCCTTTCATATCTCATTCTCATCTGATCCTCAAAACATATACGACAAGTCTCTAAGTTGCTTTCTCTTTTCCTTGCACATTGGGGTTTCCACGTAACCATGTCTTACAGGCGTAGACCTTAGAGAAATCGCACAAGCTTATGTAACTATAAGGAAATCCTTTGGAAACTTGGTCAAGCACATATTCGTATACAGAGTTCTCAAGTGTTGACGCACTTTTTAGCCTTAGTCATTGGGTAAGACCATCACCCTAATTTGACCTGAAGAGACTTCATCCTTGTAAATTAAACATGTATCCTTAAGTCTCACACTTGTCAAGCTACAACTGATATGATCATCCTTAGTTCTCTTTTGTTGTCTCCTCATCTGTTTCATAGCATCAAAGCCGTCTTAACCCATGCAATACGACTGTAGCTTCTCCAAAGGGGTTTAATTTTATTTTCAATAACTTAATACAATAAGCATTGTGTAAATAGTACCAAATCTTATCATAATAACAATCGCTAGTTCCTCTATACACAGCCCCTTTCAATTCGCCTCATCTGACATAATTTCAACCCATATCTCATTCACATGTCTTATATTTGAGCGATTATCTAACACTTTTAAATTTCTTCCACGACAATTTCAACCCATAACTCTGCATCTAGCAAGCATCCAAAGCATCAAAGCAACATTGTTTAAGAAGCCCCAATCATGCAATTGACTCCTCTAGCAAGCATCCAAAGCATCAAGACCTGTCAACTACGCCATCGAGAATGACGTAGGCCCCAGAAATAAGATAGGGAACAAACCAGAGAAAAGAACGTCAGCATACAGGCTGAGTAAGAATACCAACCCTAAATTTTCGCTAAAATAAAATTCGGAAAATAAAGAGTCGTTACGCCGCAATTGACTATTGTGTCAATTGCTAGGCTTAAAATCAATAAACTAACATAAATAAATAGCTAATTAACTAAACAACAGCAGAAGACTTAAATTGTCGAGCAACAGTTCTCAAAACTTAAATCCAAAATACAACTTGTTCGAAATGAAAAGTCCCGAGCATGCATGACATCCTCACTAGCAAGCAACCACTTGAAGACCTGTCAACTACGCCATCGAGGATGACGTAGGCCCCAGAAATAAGGTAGGGAACAAACCAGAAAGCAGAAAGTTAGCATACAGGCTGAGTAAGATATCACAAATCACAAGGTAATAAAATATACGAGCCTTGAGGCGCGTAGCTAACAAATAACATACGAAAGTTACATCAGAAAAGACAGAGAATCAGAAGATCAGTGCGACAACCATCATATTGCTAACGGAAACGCAGGGTCCCGTTACATACGTTAATTCAAGGCTGGGCTCCTACCCCACAGCCACCACAATCTCGAACCGGCGCGAGCTAGAGTACATATAAACGATTCCTAAA
>JBBYHQ010009063.1:0-11078 GCA_038382645.1 Spergularia azorica | reverse complement strand
CACTGGATCGAAAATAGCTCAAATTTTTGTACGAGCTCCTTGGGTCATGTAATGTGTTTTTGTAAAGCATTAGATCTAAATGCCAGTTGTAAGTGCTCGAAAAAGGTGAAAACACACACTAGCCTCTAATATTCATCACGGATACTTCCATGATGTGTATGCTATAGTTTTGAGCACGTTGCTTAAATTCTGAAAACGTTGCCAAGATTGGTCAAAAGTGAAGGCTATAGTGCACGGTTTTTCTCTGAAAATGTTCCGGAACAAAAGTGGTTCACATTTTTCTGGGACTCTCTATAGGTAATATAATTGGTATATACAAAATGTTAGAGCCTAAAACTAATTCTAGCATTCCATATGTGTGGATGTGAGCCTCCCATATTCATAAATGGCCCTCCTACAATGTCCATGACAATGTTTGAGAACATTTGGCTACCGTAAAAAATGTGTTAAAAATTGGCCAAATTTGAAGTGTATAATCCACGGTTTTTGGTCAAAAATAGCCCTGGATAAAAAATAACTCAAATTTTTGTGCGAGCTCCTAGGGGCCATGTAATGTGTTTTTGAGAAGCATTAGATCTAAATGCCCGTGTTAAGTGCTCGAAAAAGTTGAAAAACACACTCTAGCCTCGAGGGGTAAATTATGAAACATAAAAGATGCCACAATTGGGAGCCTGCCTCTAATAGTCATTACGGGTACTCCTATGATGTCTATGCGATAGTTTTGAGCACCTTACTTAAATTCTGAAAAAGTGGCCAAGATTGGTCGAAACTGAAGGCTATAATGCACGGTTTTCCTTCCGAAAATATCCCGGAAAAAAATTGCTTCTCATTTTTCTGGGACTCTCTGTCGGTAATATTGTCGGTCTTTACAAAATGTTAGAGCCTAAAACAAAATCTAGCTTCCCCAAATTGGCTAAGAACCTTAGTTTAAGGAGGCGCGAGGCGCACTGAGGCGCTGGGGGGCCGTTGCGATGAGGCGCAAGGCGTGAGGGGAAGGCGCACGCGTCATGCACACGAGGCGCACTCATTTAACGAACAAAATTATATTTTACGAAACCGTATTTTGAAAAAAATAACCCCTGTTTTGGTATTTAAAGAGGGACAATGGGTAAATAAGTATAAACAAGGGATTAAGGGGCAAAGGGAAGTGTAGAAATAAGGTTACAAGAGAAAGAAATTGGAAATTGCACAGTTGTGAGCCTCGCGTGCGCCTCATTGCGCCAAAAGGCATGCGCCTCGGTCGCCTTAGTGCGCCTCAGGTGCGCCTCATGCACACTTGTGCGCCTCAAGCTTCTGAGGCGATAGCAGCTGCCCCTCAGTGCGCCTTGCGCCTAGGCGCGCTTTTTTAAACTAAGCTAAGAACACACACTAACCTCAATGTTCAAGTGTACAAAGGGGCATTCTACATTCCATATGTGTGGATGTCAGCCCCCCATATTCATAAATGGCCCTGACAACGTTTGAGAACATTTGGCTACTGCAAAAAAAAAGTCGTAAAAATTGGCCAAATTTGAAGTGTATAATCCACGGGTTATGGTCAAAAATGGCCCTGTATCGAAAATAGCTCAAATTTTTGTACGAGGTCTTACGGGTCATGCAATGTGTTTTTGTAAAGCATTAGATCTAAATGCCATTTTTAATTGCTCGAAAAAGGTGAAAAACACACACTAGCCTCTAATATTCATCACGGATACTTCCATGATGTGTATGCTATAGTTTTGAGCACGTTGCTTAAATTCTGAAAACGTTGCCAAGATTGGTCAAAAGTGAAGGCTATAGTGCACGGTTTTTCTCTGAAAATGTTCCGGAACAAAAGTGGTTCACATTTTTCTGGGACTCTCTATAGGTAATATAATTGGTATATACAAAATGTTAGAGCCTAAAACTAATTCTAGCTTCCCCAAATTGGCCAAGAACACACACCAACCCCAATGTTTAAGTGTACAAAGGTACATTCAGCATTCCATATGTTTTGATGTGAGCCCCCCATATTCATAAATGGCCCTCCTATAATGTCCATGACAATGTTTGAGAATATTTGGCTACTGCAAAAAAAGATGTAAAAATTGGCCAAATTTGAAGTGTATAATCCACGGTTTTTGGTCTAAAATGGCTCTCGATCGAAAATAGCTCAAATTTTTGTACTAGCTCCTAGGGGTCATGTAATGTGCTTTTGTAAAGCATTAGATCCAAATGCCCATGTTAAGTGCTCGAAAAAGTTGAAAAAGACACTGTAGCCTTGAGGGGTGAATTATAAGGCATAAAATATACCACATTTGGGAACCTGCCTCTAATAATCATCACGAGTACTCCCATGATGTCTATGCTATAGTTTTGAGCAAGTTGCTTAAATTCTGAAAAATTGGCCAAGATTGGTCGAATGTCAAGGCTATAATGCACGGTTTTCCTTCCGAAAATGTCCTGGAACAAAAGTGGTTCACATTTTTCTGGGACTTTATATAGGTAGTGTTGTTGGTATCTACAAAATGTAAGAGCCGAAAACCAAATCTAGCTTCCCCAAATTGGCCAAGAACACAAACCAACCTCAATCTTTAAGTGTACAAAGGGACATGCTGCATTCCATATGTGTGGATTCCAGCCCTCCATATTCATAAATGGCCCTCCTATAACGTCCATGACAAGAACATTTGGCTATTGCAAAAAAAGTGGCAAAAATTGGCCAAATTTGAAGTGTATAATCCACGGTTTTTGGTCAAAAATGGCCCTGGATCGAAAATAGCTCAAATTTTTGTACGAGCTCCTAGGGGTCTTGTAATGTGTTTTTGTAAAGCATTAGATCTGAATGCCAATGGTAACTGCTCGAAAAAGGTGAAAAACACACACTAGCCTTGAGGGGTGAATTATGTGGCATAATACACGCCACAATTGGGAACCTGCCTCTAATATTCATCACGGGTACTCCCATGATGTGTATGCTATAGATTTGAGCACGTTGCTTAAATTCTGAAAAAGTGGCCAATATTGGTCATAACCGAAGACTATAATTCTCGGTTTTCCTCCCGAAATTGTCTCGGAACAAAAGTGGTTCAAAATTTTTTGGGACTCTCTCCAGGTAATATTGTTGGTATTTATTAAATCTAAGAGTCTAAAACATAGGATATGCTACATTTTTAGCACATTTATTAAATTCTGATAAAGTGGCCGAGATTGGTCAAAAATCTAAGGCTATAATCCACGGTTTACTCCTAAAATTGGCGAAGAACACACACTTACCTCAATGTTGAAGTGTACGGAGGGGCATCCAGCATTCTCTTTGTTTGGGAATCAGCCCCCCATATCCGTAAATGCCCCTCCCATAATGTCCATGACAAACTTGTAGAACATTTGGCCGATTTTTAAAAATTGGGCAAAATTGGCCAAAGCCGTAGTATGTAATCCACTGTTTATTTTCAAAAATGGCAACGAAAATGCTCACTTTATTTTCTATAAGCTCCTAGGGGTCATATAATGTGTTTTGGCGAAGTATTAGATCTAAAAGCCTATTACAAGTGCTTCAAATCGGTTAATAAGACACACTTGCCGCAATGAGTGATGTGTGTATTGAAGCATAAAGCACACCACAGTTGGGTGCCAGCCACTTATATCCATCAGAGGTACTCCCATGCTTTCCATGCTAATGTTTTGAGCTCATTTTGTTATTCTGAAAAGGCGGTCAAGATTGGTGAAAAATGAAGGTTATAATTACGGTTTTTCTCCCAAAATTGCCCCGGAACAAATGTGGTACAATTACTTCTGGGAGTCTCTACATGTACTTATATGGGTTTTGACCAAATATAAGAGGCAAGAACCTATGGTAGGCTCCCCAAATTGGCCTAAAACACACACTTGCCTCGACAGTTATGTGTGTCGTAGGGGAATAAAGCACTCTACAAGTGTGGGAACCAAGCTCCTTATATCCATGAATGGGACTCCAATGGTGTCCATGACAAAGTTTGAGATCATTTGGTTGATTTAGGAAAGTGGTTAAAATCCATGTTTTTTTTTGGCAGAAGCGATTCAAATATTGGTCTGAGCTCCTAGAACTCGTATAAATGTGCTTTGGCAAAACAGCAGATCTGAAACCCTATGATAAGTCGAACTAGTAATCAATCCTCTGGATCATTCTCTTGGCCCCTGCTTCAATCTACTTTACCTTGAGTTTCAACAAGACTTTGTGTAGTTGAGTTAGTTCCTACTTCGATGTTTGTATCCTATTTTAAAATCAGAATCACTGGACAACAGTGGGCGTCAATTGTCTCATTTTTTATTTATGTAATTGCATTCTCTCTAGGTATCTTCTGACATTTGTCTTTGCAGTTGTATTTGCAAGAATGTAAGACCATAAGTTAGTTTACCTATCACCAAGTACCATCTTGGTCTGTCTGGTCAGAAGGTTTACTGGTAATTGAGGCGAAGTCCAGTAGCATGTTGGAGTGTTCGTTTGTGGTCCTGTTTGTTGGTTCATTGTTCCTTCTTGAGCTCTGAAATTGAGTATCGTATGCACTATGGAACACTTTTGATACCGCGTCTGTTTGCCAAAGTGTATTCTTATGATGATTTAATTATGTCTACTTTGAGTCTCAAATTTCTTCTACCATTCTATGTATACTTCAACGCTATTTTTGGTATGGGCAATCCCTTTTACAGTGCAGTGGAATCTCATGTAGTAGAGATATATGGGGAAATAGGGAGATACAGGGGTCATAGGTGGAGTGATTAGAGGCCTTCCATCATGTTGCTCCACATACGACTCATTTATCTTTCTTGATTTTCACCTTTATTTCCTCTATATCAGGTCAACATTAGATTGCAGGTGGGATTGGCGCAGCAGCCAAATTTGACCCCTTTTTTTTGGCACCTTACTTTACATTCGCTTTATTAGTAGTTGAGGGAGGACAGTACAGATTTCGAGTTGAATGTTATTGTGGTAGTTTTATGCCTATCTGTTTCTAAAAATACTGCCTGGTATCTTCAGGGGGGACTCCTTGAAGGATGCAGCTTCAAATGCTTATGCAAAAGTATTTGCTCCATATCATGGGTGGGCGATTAGAAAAGCTGTTGCTGCGGGGATGTATGCGCTACCTACAAAGCAACAATTGTTAAGGAAGCTGAATGAAGATGGTAGGTTCTCTTTTGAATTTATTTTTCTTGCATGTTCGAGTGCCAAAGACCAATGAACAGACGTGGAAACCTTTTTTTTCCGGTTTATGCATTCGATTGAGTCGGGATAATAGTGAAGTAAATTATAAATGTATCAGATGAAATCTGCGAGGTTTCTCGTCTGTTTGAATGGTTGCCTTTTCACTTAAGTACTAGTCTGTGTCGCATTTGTAATTCATAGCTGTCATAGTGTCGAGGAACACTGTGAGGCTTATAGAAACTAGCACGCTCGCTTAGCTTGTGGTGCTGGAGAGATGAATCAGGATTTGCAGATTGTAATTCATAAGGTTCTCTGGTGAAGCCATTGATAGGATGTATTTTCTGTGGAATTTGTTTATATACATGGATTCATTGTTCACATTTCTCTTACACATGAATGAACGTCTGCATAGGCAATGTGCTTATTTTTGCGATTGAATTGTCCTTGCAGAGAACTCCGCCAAGATTTATATGCAAAACTACGTGACTTCGGTTGAGGCTGTTGTTACGCATGTCGACAAGCTGTTCCTGTCGAGAGAGTTAGGGATTGATTGGTAAGATTGTGAAGAGCTGTTACCATGGACTGACTATCCGCAAGGTAACTGTACTAATTTCATCTGATTTATTTGTAGTATGAAGAACCATTTAAAGACTACCATATGTTATAAGTATTGTTCAAGTACACCTTCATGTTCATCATCTACTTTCACCTTGTCAGATACATTAACCTGTAAATATCCGATTAAAATAAAGCTGATCGCTGGTGTCTTGGTATTTTTCGTTTTTCCGTGTGTGCTAGAGAATATTTCGGGTGAAAAATATCATAAACTACACAAATTTGAAATATGCATATACCTCTAGAAGAAAATTTAGTCTGTTACAATTTGGAAATTACTTATAATTCCACCAAATTGTGGAGCAAGATAGATACTCCAGTACAAATGTATGCCAAAGATGCAATTGTATCTTCCTGCTGAAGATGGTTAAACGCATGGAATTGTGCAATTTTGACGACCTGTCACAATAAACCAAAGAAATCAACCAACGATATGAACGCACTATATGCATTTCTTTACGTTTTCTTTCATTTCTTTACGTTTATTAATTACTCTAAGAAAGAAATTGTAAAACTTGAAGACGGAGAAAGATTAGAGGAAAGGGTAAACAGAGTATTTTCGAGTAATAACATACTTACTTGGGTCAGTGTGAACCAAAGTCGCAGCACCAAAGAGGTTACACTTGGTTCCGCCATGCTTAACTTGCTGCCAGTATTGGTTTAGGGCCACCGTAGCTACGGCCCTCAGATTGTCGGGTTCGTAGCAGGGTTGCCCCACTTTTATCCGGTCGCATGCGCTCCCATACAAACAGACCCAGTCCAGTGCTTTCTGGACCACATTGTCCGGTGCATCATCCGAAGCAACACACCATTCCGAGCAACAAACACCTCCTATACGATACATTACATGAAATCAGTACATTACTCCCATATTAACACCCTTCTCTAGATTATGTAACCAAAGAGAAGATCGCAGTCTACATACATTATTATGAAATGGGAATTTGTTTCTTGCAAATTCGTATAATTTCGGTTTCTAATAATCTAAATCGCAAAATGAAAGCATATATTCAGCAAAATGAAATTGACGAGTAAAATCGAATAGTAAATAAGATTACCATATAATTGAGCCAACAAAATAAAGGACATGAAGTAGGGAAGGGCAGCAAGAATTCTCTTCGACATTTTGTGATGAACTTTTTTTGAATGATTTGATGGGAAGTTATTTACGATTATTGAGATGGAAAACGGCTATAAGTACTAGGTAGACAGTTCAAAATGTATGAACGTTGTAAAATTTAAATTGTAAGTTGTTGTTTTAATGATAATCACGAGAGAATAGGTGGAGTAGGTTAACTGATATAAACAACGTGTGAGACCAGGTCGAGCTTCTCCAATTTAAACCTTTCGAGTCGAAATTCTCTCACTTCTTTTGTTAATATCGTAAATTCAAATTTACTTACTAGTTGAATAAAAAAAGAACCACGACAATATCTTAAACTTATTAATTAAGTCTAATGTTTCAAGTATAGACTCAACTTTGTGTAATATAGATGCGTATTGTACGTTAGTTATTACGAGTAAGATCTGTAAAAGTTGATACTCAAAAGAGAATTCAAAACTCGTACATCTACCCCTCATGGCTCATTTTGAACCAACAGGAGTTCGGTGCATAAATAAATCCTTAATTAATACATTAAAAACATAAAGAATAGAAAGAAACTAGTCGTCTTGGACCCTGGTTAGCCTTGGTTAGCCTCCACGGCTCCAGCTCTAAATGTCTTTAATTTGTTGGATACGCCTCAAGGAATTGAATTACTCGTACTTGCATCCACCATGACCTGTTTAACAATCATATTAATTATTAATTAACACAAATTAATAAGTTTAAGTTGATCATACAAATTAAATATAAGAAATTGTAATGTTGAGAAATTATAATTGGATCGAGCTTAGCATAATACGTAATGTTGGGATTAATAACGTACTGGGATCAAGACTGGTGACAAGAGCAGCAGAGTTGAAGTAACAGGTAGCACCCTTGTGCTTGAAGCTCTGATAGTAGCTGTTGAAGGCATAAGAAGCATGATCTCTGACTGTGTTTGGCAGGAAACATGGCTGCCCTTTCTGAATCTTCCTGCAGTCTGCTCCTCCTTTCCCACACGCCCAGTCTAGTGCTGCCTGCAGCTCGTCGTCTGGCGTCTGCTCGTCCGCTATGCACCATTCTTCCATCTGTGCATCTGTTATCACCATACCAACCAACATTGTTATTAGTACGTATCCAAAACCATGCAACGACAACAATAACAAAGCCTTATCGATAGCTACTTATTAGGACGAAGAATACCTGATCTAAGTGAATCGATACTACTAGGAGGAGTAAAATGAGGAGATTTCCTTGCCAGTTTAACATTTTTTTCAGATGAGAATTCACTTGCAGCTAATAACAGGAAAACTTGTACGCACTTATAACTTACTCAATGCAAAACATTATTTCGATTTATAATGGAAACATTATTAGGAAACGTACGCAACACTAAAGAAAAATGTTCCTATGATCATTCTATAAGCTACTAGTCCACATTGGATCTATCACGAGCGTACAAGTTCTAACAGAGAGTTGGACTGTCAGTGCATGTGTATTTATCATATAACCCTTTTTCAATCGTATTGTATGAGTACCATTATGTTATTTTAGGGGACAAATTAGAAAGAATGAAAAATGTAATTATGTTCTTCACGTTATTAACGGATTCGTACCATAACTCACCCCACCAAATGTTGTCATGTGATTCTGCGATTTGCATTGATTGAAACACATTGGAAGCAAAGTACATAAAAAATTTATGCTTCATTTCAGATCAGAATAATAGAATGCTATAATCAGGGTTAAAGAACATGAACTACACTATACAAAAGACAAGATCTAATTAAACACGTACAAATTGTTCAATAAGCTGGATCGAAGTTATCATTTTATTCAAGTGGGAAAAAAGTGATATTATATACTACTAGTAGTAATTATAATTGATCGATAGCGTGAGTACAAAGTATTACATTATTTTTTTATTTGGGGGGACAAAGTATTACATTATTTACACATATATACATTCTATGAACTGTAGGCTAAGAAATCGAAGAACTTGAGTGTGGTTCCTCGTCGGATTGAATCGTCCTCACATCATGAAATTGATCGACTAGTCAATTATTCTAAATTTAAGCGAGGTTTGAATCCTGATCATGCGTATGTATTATCGGTTAAAATGTTAATTCACTAGTTTTGGCATTAGTAGTATGTATATATGTATCATACAAAATCAAAATCAAAATTAAAATAAAGAAGATTCCCACAAGAATCATTATTGACATTTCCTACTCTTTAATATCTGTCCAACAAAAAGGGCTCGTTATTATATGTTCATAGACTCATAGTCATATGACATGAGAACATCATATACTCATGATTATTGGCATCCATGGCCAGAAAAGGTAGAACATCCATCGAATTATTGCATTTTTGCATCTAAAATGGGTAAATGATAGCTAATCATGAGCCAGTCATGGACCACTTTGAATGCATGCCAAAAAATTTGACCGTCTCTCTTGTTTGGTACTCACATTCTAATAATACATACGCTCCCCTTTGCGAGAATAATTGGCTTTTAAGCGTGGATGACTATTCATTTAAACGTGAGGTATATTGACTATCTCGTGTATATATGAATGATGCGTGAGCTATAAGCTAATCTAAGGGCTTTGGGGATTCATACTCGAGACCTTTATTTCAAATCTTCTCGCTCTCATACAATGGGAAAGAACAACCGAAATGTTCTTCATGTGTTTACGGCCTTGTTTGGAAATTAGCTGGTAGGATTAGCATATGCAGGTTTTAGTAGCTTACATATCTACCATGTTGTATTAACATGTTTGTCTAACATGTTACACTGTATATTAGATGGTGTTTGGTCGTTTGCCATTTGTATTTAGCAAGTTTAGTTTACATACGTAGGCGAAAATCTAAATCTTTCTTACGTACTCAGTAATAACATGTAGTGGCTAGTCTTTATCAACCTAAATACCTAATTAAAGTGTAGATATATCACTCATCACATATGCAACATAATGCAAGATCAGTCCATCCGTTTCTTTAAATTGTTAATAGAAAACGTTATATATCAATCTATTATAACAAGAGAATAATGGGTCGAATAAAAAACATTAGTGATCAATATGAGAACGACTATTTTCATTTTTCAACGCGAAAGCTAAGCATAGGGTTCCATTAATTTACATACTCTAAAATTAACAAACGTACGTATATTATAACATACGTCGTCGAAAACAAACCCATGCATATAGAAAACTTACGTAATAAGTCTAATTTAGCGTCGTTGATACTATATAGCTAACTTAGCTTACTCCAATCTAATTAAGTAGGCACGCAGGCTAACTAATATTACAATGTCCTCCCCACCAAAAAAAAAAACAAAGCTGGTGACGAACTACAAAAGCTTAAAGATGAAGAGTAGTATCAACATCCGAAACATGATGATGTGAATCCTCCATATAAGCACAAGTAGTAGGCCTATTGATCAAAACCTCTTTCGCCACCGCGGTTGGCCGTAGCATGCTCAGCGTATCTCCGAAGCCTGCAACGTTGTTGTTGTTATTGCTGATGCTGCTGTTGTTGGTGGTGTAAGACATAGGAGGCCAAAGAGAGAGAGAAACATCATTAAGGTTAATCATATGATTATTATGAGATAATGATGTTGATGTTGTTGAGGTTGCTGATGAAGATGAGGAGTAACATGAAGAGTTACGATTCTTGTTGCTGAAGTAATTTGGTGGGATGAAAATTTGGAGCTCATCATTATCATTATCATCATTATATTGCATGGTACAATCCTCACTAATAGGACTATTATTCTTATTAATAAGATTAATCTTATCATTAAGATTAATACTGATATTATTGCCACTACTTGTACTTGTAGTAGTAACAGTAGTACTAGGAATAATATTGGTAACAGTAGTAGAAGTAGTAGTAGGAATAGGAGTATTTTTATAATCAGAAAACATTCTAAGAAGCTCTTTATTCTCTCTCATTTCCTTCACTCTTTGGACTTGCCTGAATCTCTCTTGCAATAGTGCAATTGAAGATTGAATCACCCCATGATCAGCTTTGTTACTCTGAGTATTCATCATTTCTTTTTCTTTTCGAAAAAGCGAAAATTATCGTCGTAGAAAATAATCGCCGCAGGAAACTGAAAGGACTAGCCTTATTGCGAAAGCGAAAGATAATAAAGAGAGGTGAATATAAATGAAGGGAAATGTGGTGAGTTAATTTAGGGTGGTGTATAGTAGTAAAGAGTCAAGAGGGGTA
>JBBYHQ010009053.1:0-11078 GCA_038382645.1 Spergularia azorica | reverse complement strand
GTTTGTATACTAGTTGCTATTGGACTTTGTTTGTTTCTTTTATTGGGTTTGGGCCCGACAGAAGCCCAACTTTGAGCTTTGGGCCATTATTTTAGCTGGGGGGTACGTAGAGCATGGTACCCCCGGGGTACCATATACCGATTGAAAATTGAAATCTAATTCCAAAACCATTTTTGGATACACTTGGAATTGGATTTGTAAACTACCCCTCCCTTACCTTCCTCCCAGCATGTGACGTTAATCTCATTGACGCCACCGCCGTAAACACCACCGGTCCGCCGCCAATAGCGTCACCATCACCGACCACCACCACACTTACTGAACCATAACAAACACCGTACATAGGCAAAGGGATGGAAGATGCTTGAAGGAATGCGTCTGAGAATGCGACGGCTAGTGGTTGTGAACCACACAGAGAGGGCCGACCACGGTGGCTGGTGAGGGAGAACAAAGGGGGTAAAATAAGAGGAGAGAAGAGAATGTTGCGTGGTAGTTAGTGTCGGTTGCGGCTACATATCGGCCTCGAATATGGCGGCCATGGTTGGCGGTGGAGGCCTGAAGGTGGCACGAATTGATGTCGGCAAGGAGGCGGCGACAGGGAACCACCAACGTGCAGTGTTTGGAGAAGGGAGCCGAATGAGAGGAGAGAGAAAATAGTGTGGTGGCGATGCTTGTCCGAGTTAATGGCCGACGACGATAGCTGGTCGTGGTGGTGGTGGTGGTAGGAGAGAGAGAAGAAAGAATCAATTAGTTGGGGAAGAGGAGAGAGAGAGAGAGGTGTAGAATTGAAATGACTAGCTTAAATTAAAAATTTACTCATGCTTGGAATTGGGTGGGAATTGAAATAATTCCAATTCCAAATTACACAAGTTACCAAACACTTAAATGTTACAGTAGAAGGAATTCTATTGTAAATTAGCCCAGAAAATAGACGTAAAGGACAAGCGTTTAGGAGCAATGCTCAACTAGAGCTGTCAATGGAATGACAAGAAGGAAAAGACAGATTTTAGAAGAAGCAGAGAAAAAGGAAGAAGATAACTTGAGGAAGAAATACAGAATAGAAGGAAACAGAGAAAAGAACTGAAAGGGAGAAGAATAATTTTGATTTGTTATTGATTAAATGCTGAGTAAAAGGAATACAACAAGGGTATTTATACCTAAATGAAGCTAACAACCTAACTAACTTTGTAACTAACTTCTAACTACCCTGTATCATTGAATCATTTTAATTCCGGGAATTGAATTCCAATTCTAAGTTCCCTAACATAACAATGATTTTTGTAACTCATTTAACTAAACTTTTTTACACAAAAAAAAAAAAAAATGAAAACGATAGTGATACCGCGCGAACATGCCCGTAGTGTGTGAAAAATTGGTTTCAACCATGGTTCTTAGTTTTTCAAGAAAAGACCAATGATTTTGTAAACTATATACATAGTATGCATTAACTAAGTAATTTGGGACAAATTTATCAAACCTAATAATTTGGGATAATCCGATTGTTATCTTCACTTGCATTGTATTAATCAAGGAGCAATTAAGATCGAATTATATGAATAATCATAAACCATGCATATAATTGGCTATCAAATAAATATAATTTCAGAGGATTAAGGTTGATCTGCTCCTTTGTACCAAAAATAAATAAATATAATTTCAAAGCGATAACATTACAAGCCTTCGATCAAAATGAGGGTCATATGCAAAGATTCTAGTTGAGGTGAGTTTTGGGATATTCTTGTGGCATAGAGTGAAACGTTGAATAAGATACAACATACATTGCTTGGAAATCTCCAACATCTCTTGGGAGTTTGCCTATGTTCGATTTCTTTGTATATGACTGTTATAGTTCAGTCCATGACCGTCTGAAACTCTTGAAAAGTGTGAGGAAGAATGTTTGATCCCAAGGGAAATCACAATTAATTTCTGACCACTTCATGCGTGATAGACGAGGGTGATTGACATCATGGCCGTAGCGTTCATTTGGAGGGCCCTGAAAAAAATACGTTAAATTGACAGTGTGGGGCCCTAAAATATTAAGGGATATATATTAATAGCGGCCTATGTGTTCGACAGATCAAATTACACATATGTTTAAGCACTAAGAGATGATTGGAATAAGCAAATCGCAATTGAAAATCTACGTAATGAAGATTACAAAACATTGGAAAAGGTAAAAAAAAAAAAAAGACAAAAAACGTGTACTCCCTCCGATTCAAAGAGATTTTCGTGTTTCTTTTACAGTTTTGAGTTGGCATGTTAGGGACTATTTGTACACCAAATGAAAGATCCGTTTTCCTTAAAATCAAGTAGAGTTGGTAGACTGCAATGAAGAATGAAATATTTACTATGTGTTCACAGCAAATGAACAATTCATTTGGTCTAAAAATAGCTCTCAACATGGCACCTCAAAACTGTCACTAGAAACAACAAAATCTCTTTGAATCGGAGGGAGTATAATCTAGTAAGGAAAAGCAAGAAAACAAAAAAAAAAACAAAACACAAGAAACTGCGTACAGCCTTTCAAAAAAAAAAAGAAAAAAGAAAAGTGGGTTACAAGGTCTCGAACCCAGTGGGACGGACCACTAGTTAGTGGTCTACCACTAGGCTGTAGAGAATATACTTTAGTGTTCTGTAAATGTAATGTAGATATGGGCTATGTTTGATAGGACTTATTTGCAATAGTATTCAGATAAGTTCAGAATCATTCAGATCAGATCAATTCAGATCAGAGTCATTCAAATCAGATCAGATCAGATCAGAAATGTTCAAATTTATATCAATGTATTTGGTCCATAACTGATACTAATTCGTTGAAATTCAATCAAAATTTCAACACATTCAGATCAGATCAGATCAGTTCAGAGTCATTCAGATCAGATCAGATCAGATCAGAATCATTCAAATCAGATCAGATCAGATCAGAAAGATGCAGTCCTATTAAACAGGACCATAGTGAGCTTTGAAAAGTATGTGCCCCTAAGATTTCGGGGCCCTGTTCCTGGCCCCTGCTCGCCCATGTCCATCTACGCTGGAAAGTGCATTAGCCTCTCTACATATTCAGGTAAATGGTTCTGCAATGCTGCGTGGTAGGATTCACCGGGACTGGAAAATGTTTCGTGGGCTCAAAGGCTTCGGTGGTAAATCTGAAATCCTCGGTAAAACAGTTTTCTCCGTGAACAAGCTTAAATAATTTCGCGAATGTAATTTTGGTTTATTTGAGTTTTTTTATTTTCTTGTTTCCACAACTAGGGAAGGAATAATAATGTGCATCATTATCAATCGACTGCATTAGGATATGATGAGAGAGTATAATTAGGAGCAACAACAAATTAAAAATGAGAGACAGTAGCTTCACACAAAAAATTAAAGCTCAACAGCAAATTAAGCCTAATACACAACTTTCTCCAATGATATAACGTCAAATTAAACCTAATTAAAGACATTATTAACATTGCTGCACCAAATTAAACCTAATGACATTATTATTATTGCTGTAGCAAATCAATTAACACATGATATATTATATAATCATCTGCATCCGGTCAAAAGTAAATTTATGTCAGAAGGTCAGAAGTTATCTGAGCCACACATCCAACTTAGATGAATGGCTGAGATTAAACCTAATAAACAAAAACAAAACAATAAAAAACCCACCCTTCCCTTTTCTCTCTCCTCCCCCAACCCCCCACCCACCTACCCACCCGAGACCACCCCATCCCCGCCGGTGACCGTCGCCGGCCACCACCAACATAAGCCACGACCCAGCCATCGTGATCGGCCGGCCACCCCGACCTCCCCTCCGTCGTTCCCACACGCCGCCGCCCCTTTCTTCTCCCCCATTTCCTCCTTTTTCCATTTTGAAAATTGGGGGAGAGGTGGCAACAAGGGCACGAGGGGCGCGCGACATCGGGGGAGGGGCGCCGAACGTCAGGGGAGGGGCGGCGGTTGCGGATCGGGGCTGGGGAAGGGAGTGGGAGAGGAGAGAGAAAATAAGAACAAAGAGGCGTGGAGGACGATGGATGCGGTGGCGCGAGGAGAGCTATGCCGCCGTGGGGTCGCCTGACCGGCGCGAGTCGGGTGGTGGTGGTGTCGTCGCGTGCGGTGGTGGTCGGTGCAAGGGGCGGCGGTGGAAGGCTGGTGCGTGGTGGTGGTGGTGGGATGGTGGAGGAGGAGAGAGAAAATAAAAGGGGATCATTTTTCTGTTTTTTTTTTTATTATTTTATTTTATTTTTCGGTTTTTTTTATTAAAGTTATGAATTTTAGTGTGTGAAGTTATTGGAGTTATTAAAGTTATCAAAGTTATTGGAGTTAAGTCGAAGTTATGTATTTTATAGTTATTGGAGTTATTATATATTAAAAAACGTGTTTTTGTTATTGAAGTTATTGGAGTTAAGTTGAAGTTACGACTTTTAGTTAGATATTGTTAAGTTAAAGTTGTAAAGTTATTGGAGTTATGTGCTATAATTACTGGAGTTACGGAGCAACTAAAGTTATGAGAGTTAGTGAATTATCAAGATGTGTGGCTGAGATTACTTCTGACCTTCTGACATAACTTTACTTCTAACCTGATACAATTCCTATATATATATCATCAATATTGTCATATTGAATAAGATGGCGAGTCGTGAGACCTCTGCCCATAATTATTGGAAGGAATGTCTACATTAAGTATGTAGTAAATAAAATGTGATGTGTAGTAAATTTTTCAGTACAAATTTGGGAATAATTAGTTTTAAAGGAAATGGCAAAAATTAAGGATTAGTAATTTTGGAAACAAATCAAATTATATTTAATTTCCGTTGATAGATTAAGACTATTTTTGATTTACCGTCAGTGACATAAATTTACTACAAATCTTTAAAAGTTACTGTACAACCAAATTAATTACTATCCACCAAATCTATGTTGCTACACTTGGTGTACATAGATTGAATTGTAGACAATTTTCTTTGTGTCTATATGTAAAATACTTGGATGATCCTTATCGGAAAAAGAAGACTATGGTCTATCACCATTATTTAATTATTTTAATTTTATGTCAAAGTTTCATTCTATACTAAAAATCGTTTCTTTTAGGAATGAATTTTCATTCTGAATGCCAGATAACAATTTCGGAATGGCGTACCAGCTAATGTTCATTTACAAATAAAATGGCCGATGAGTTTGCAAATTATGGATAGCTACTATGTTTGGTAATCAAGTAGAAGGAAACGTCTAGCTTTTTGGCCCAAGTCAAAATGTTATTTGACATGTTTGGTTGTACATTTATTGCTAACATTTGAATTAAGATTAACGGTTTATGGAGGATTTGCTAAATACTATTATAAGTAGCCTTTCACCTAGAAAATTAGATTTCTAGTTTTATGATATGCCGAGTAGGGTCTAGTTCCCATGAGAACACATCTTACCATGAGAACCATGAGAACCTTTATTCACAAAAAGATTAGAAAAATCTAGGGTTAAGATTAAAACGTCACTTATCTTACAATCTACCCCCAATTGCCAAACCCCAGCACTATACCCACTCCGCACTGCCCACGGGACCGAACACTACCACCGGTCCACCGTACGATAACCCAACTGCCACTATTCAAGCCGCCTCCACCACTATTCGGAGCGCTACCACGTTGGCCACTCTCGTGAACCATCAAAGTGCATCAACATAGGCCAACGGCGGCCACACAACTAGTTATGTTAAATGTATTGCCTTTATTTGGATTGCACATTTAGTAAATGTAAAATGTACATCTAGTACATCTATGCATTTAGAAAACATGAAATGCACATCCAGAAGCTCTAGAATGCATATTTAGTAAATATAAAAAGTACATTTAGAAAACATGAAATGCACATCCAGAAGCTCTAGAATGCATATTTAGTAAATATAAAAAGCAGAATGCATATTTAGTAAATATAAAAAGCACATTTAGAAAACATGAAATGCACATCCAGTAGCTCTAGAATGCATATTTAGTAAATACAAAATGTACAATTATTATACCCGTATGATTCAAGATGTTCATCCAATATCCAAAAAATTCAGTATTGTAGAATTAGATTTATTGGAATGCACCTTTAGGTCCACAAATTGCACAATTGAGGGATTCCGATGCCGCTAATCCGAACGCCCCTATCTATGCCATTCTATGGCGTGGCCGTTTTCAAAGAATGGATGATTCCGACGACTTAAAGCAACGGCGGCATAGGACCCGATCGAGAGCAAACCGATAAAAAAGAGGGCCATGGAAGGTGGTGGCGTGAGGCGGCTCGCTTGACTCTAATGCTCCTTTTGGTGGGTTAGGACGCCGGAGTAGTGGTCTGGTCACTGATCGGCGGTGGCCGAGGGTGGTCCGATGTGTGGAGGTGGCTGTGGGAGGAGAGAAAATGTGAGAGGAGGGGGATTATCGAAGGGGGGGATTTTTGGGGTTTGGGGGACTTTTTTTATTTTTTCCTTATATATATATGTTTCATGTATTTTAATCTTAATCATTGATTTATCTAATCTAAAGGTCAGTAAGGGTTCTCATGGTTCTCACCTAATAAGATGTTCTCATATGAACTGAAACCATACGGGGTATGTCATTATGGTAACTCAACAAGTTAGTGTTCATGGCAAGCACGTCATTGTTCAGAGTTACTTTAGATCGAATTTAATCTTTAGTCACTGTTACTACAACGTAAAACCTAAAGATTGAACCGTTTGTCATGTTATTATTATAACTTTTAAAAATTATTTTCTGCTATTTTCTACTCTACACAACCAAAAAACAAAGTGAAGTTATATATATCCAATCGTTGCACACAATTGCAAACTAAACCTCGTGTACATGTGATTTTACGGTCGTTATAGTGTATGCCAATAGTAAGCCATCAATTAGTAAGAGTTCTCCATTAATAGAGCATGTCTATCAGTCAATTGCTAACTAACAAGCACTACTCTCGATCTTAAAGTCCAATGCGAGCATTATTTTTGAGGTCACACTCCTATAATATTTTGTTTTTTGCTATTATCAATTTTTGTTATTTATTTTGAGATCAACCCTTCCAATAATAGTATAATCTTGTTTCATTACCTTATAGTGAGAACAACATTCGCCAAAATGGACCCAATGCTGAAATCGTAATTACTGCAGAAGTGTGCGTTTTTCACATTTATTGACTTTAAGGACGAAAGTATTTCCGCCCTAGACAACAAAAAATACAAGATAGAGTGGTCGATCTACTAGTTAAGGAGGCCCATTTGGGTCATTAATTTAAGAAAGAGCATGGATTTGTAATTTGGAATAAACCACATTGATGGTTACTAGTTGAAGATTATATTTATACGATGGCAATATATGTATTACGGCGTATTATGTATGATGTTTAGTATCTGCACCTGAAATTGTAATGAATATGCGAAAAATGTTTCTACATACGAATTAATAATATGACATATTAAAGAGTATATATATCGTGCATATTCATCAGATCTTATATGTACATTTTAATGAGTACGATATTGTGATGAATACGACAATAATGAAATTACTCAATTAGTGTATGTATTCTATATACATAACGGATATGAAAATGTGAAGCAGACTATGTATCTATATTCTATTGGAAAATTATAACATACCCCTGGGGATATATTGCTCTTTATACCCCCTCACTCATGTTATAACTTTAATTAAAAGATTAAAAAAGGAAAAAAATAAGTCGAAAAGAGTACTGAAAAGAGGCCCAGTGAAGAGATCAAAGAAGATTGCGCCCGGCAGCTTGTGGACGGCCCAACTGCACTCCCAGCCCATGAAGAAGGGATATAAATAACCCTTTGTCCACACATTTGGGGGTAAGTCGTTCTAAGCCCAAAAATACAAGAACACTCTCTTTACCGGGAGTGACACCCCTCCCGCAAAAAAAAAACTAACCTAACTTAACCTTCGGAGGCTATTCTCCGGAATACCCCCGGAGCTAGTGACATGTCTTCCTTTTGCAAATTGTTGTCCAAGGGTATATTAGGAAGCTTTTCTCAATAATTTTTTTTTTTGAAGGGTAAGCGGAGAACAAGGACAAGATAGTAGGTAACTCTTCTTGCCAGGGTATCACCTAGTTTGTCCGAGGTAATGATATCACGAAACTTTACAGAACATAACAAAGTGGTAGGGCACTCATCCTGAGAATTAAGGATTGAGTGCCCCTGCAACGCTAACCAATCTGATGCTCGATTTGCTTCCCGAAAGATATGCTTGATACTCCATGTCCAAAATAAGCTGAGGAGGTGTTTGATCTCACGTATGATGAAATCGATCCGCCAAGGGACATTGAAATTACCACACACTGCTTGAATCACGGTTAAATTATCACCTTCAATAAATATGTCGTCGATGCCTTTGCTTCGAGCCATTAGCAATCCTTCTTTGAGTGCACGAGCTTCTGCTAAGAGAACAGAGCAGTCGCCCAATCGGGATGCACGGCCATCAATAACATTACTAGTGGAATCCCGGATGACGCAACCCGCTGCCGCCTGATGGTGAATGACCGATCCATCGAAGTTGAGCTTGAAGACGCCGTGAGGAGGAGGGGACCAGCCAACTTCGATGAAAGATGGTGGAGGTGACGAGCCAGTGAGATTGGAAGGGGGGGACAGAAGAGAAAAGATCAAGCTCCGACCGAACCTCCCACTCTTGAAAAGACCGGAAAGCGCGGCTAAAACTCGTGATTGGGTCATCCATAGTATGCTGGAAAATGTAAAAATTACGCGTTTTCCAGATACTCCAAAGAAGGAAAATTATCTTACAAAGACAAGTCTTATTTCGAGATGTGTACGAAGAAAAAAGTGTTGTGATGGATTGGACGTGGGGCATTGTGACCCACGACCGTACGCGAGGATGGCGCCAAAGGGACGTAACCCTTGGGCACTGCAGAAAAATGTGGTCCTCAGTTTCGGGGCTGTTAAGACAAAAGGGGCATATATTTGGGACATTAGGAATACGATAGCATAGGTGTGTGCGAAGGGGCAGACCGCTATTCAAGAGTTGCCAGACAAACAGTTGTAGCTTTGGGGGAATATCGAGTGCCCAAACCCAATGAAATTCCCATTTTTCATCAGAGGGGTAAATTATGTGCTGCAACCAAGTGGCAGGTTTGACCGAGCAGTCACCAGAAGCTGTGAAGCCCCAAACAGGTTCATCAAGGAGCTCAATGGTGGGAATCGGGATTCCTCGTATTTTCTCAACGGAGTTTGAAGGTAGCAGGGGTGATAACATGGGAACATTCCACTGTTTATTGGTGATAAAGTCAGCGACCTTAAGATCAATGTTCTCAATTGTATTGGGATCAAGATGGAGCACCTCTATCAGACTTTTACTGTAGCACCAGTTGTCTAACCAAAAGAGGATGGAGGAACCATTCCCTACTTTCCATCTCATTCCTTTACGAAGCATGTCGTGCTGTTTTAGAATTTGACGCCAAATCCATGAATCGGTAGCCTTAACTTAGTAGTCGAATAGACTAGAATTTCTCAAATATTTTTGCTTGATTGTCCCATACCACAAATTATTTGGGTCTGTAAGTAGTTTCCATGCTAGTTTTCCGAGAAAAACGTCATTTACTGGTTTCATTTTTCGCAGTCTCGAACCCCCGAATTGTTTTGGCTTGCAGATGGCATTCCATGCAATCATTGGAAGGCCTTTACGAGACCGATCCGTTTTCCAAAAAAAGCTCCTGTTGAGTGTGTCCATTTTATTAAGGAGTGGTGAAGGTAGAGCAGCGGTAGACATTGCATAGGTGGGCATGGCTTCAAGATTGCTCTGTATGAGGACACATCTGCCAGCCTTGAACAAGAAAGAGGAAGACCATGCATTTAGCTTAGCAACAGTCGATGCCACAATATGGTTGAAATCCTCCTTTGTTGGGTGGGGTCCATTGAAATAGACTCCTAAGTAACGCCCCAAGACGTTTTTAGAGGTCATTGAAAAATATGATGCTAAGGCTATTTTCCGTGAGCTAGGTACGTGTTTGGAGAAAACAATGGAAGACTTATGAAAGTTTATCAGTTGTCTCGACGCTTTGGTGAAATGATCTAACGTGTCTTTTAAATTCTTACAAGCAGTAGGGGTAGCCTTACAAAAAACAAGAATGTCGTCCGCAAAGAGAAGACATGGTAATTTAGGTAGCCCGCTTGTGATTTTAACCCCAATGCCCGAGTTACGTTGTTCTGCCTGGATAGACATAAGACGACAAAAAACTTCCATACAAATAATGAACAAGTAAGGAGACGGGGGGTCTCCTTAGCGGAGTCCTCTGGAGGGTGTAAAAATATTGCTTGTATTTTGATTCACAATGAGCGAGTAGGAAACGGAGGTAACACAACCCTTTACCCAGGTGGTCCACGTGTCATTGAAACCTAGTTCCTGTAAACATTTCCACAGAAAATCCCACTCGATCCTGTCATAAGCATTTTCCATGTCCAATTTCATTGCAAACCATCCTGTTTTGTTATTAGATTGTTGAAACTTATGTAAAACCTCTTGGACGAAAAGGATATTATCTTGAATGGCTAGCTCAGATAAGAACGCACCTTGTAGTGGCCTAACTAGTTTATTTAAAACTGGTCTTAATCGATTTACCATTATTTTGGCAATGGCTTTGTATAGAGTAGTGCATAAACTGATAGCCGAAAATGACCTGAATTTTCTGGGTCGTCCTTTTTTGGTATGAGCTGAATTAGAGAGTGGTTCACTTCCTTAAGTATTTTCCCAGTGCGAAAAAAACTTTGTATTACTGCAATTACATCTACTCGGATTATATCCCAGTATGCGGTAAAAAATTTAGGGTCGTAACCATCCGAACCTGGTGCTTTGTAGGGGCACATGTCCTTAAATGCCGAGAGAATTTCAACTTCCGTAACTTCTGCAGTGAGTGCCAGATTATCCTCGTCGGACACTTTATCCGGAAAACAATCAAAATAGAGTCCCCTTTGGAATTTTTTTTCGGAATAAGGCTCAAAAAAATAATGTTAAACGATATGGGTTGAATTTCAACTTGTTAAACCTTATGGGGTGCACGTCACCCCATAGGACAAAACCGCC
>JBBYHQ010009043.1:0-11078 GCA_038382645.1 Spergularia azorica | reverse complement strand
TAACGTTGAGACCAAGTACTTGACCAATACTAAGGAAGATAAAGAATAGTATCAAAACCCAAAACTGAATCATAGCTTCATTTCGCCTCAGGTCACTTTCCCTTTAGCTCCAGTTCAAAAATTTGATTCAGAGGGCTAACGGGTCATATTAGAAACCAATAATGAGAAAGCACAGAATAAGCGTAAAACAACCGGCCATTCTTTCTAGTGGTGTAGCAATATAGTTCTCGTTTTAGGTGTAAAAGTTCCGGAATTCAGTTCACAGAATGCCTCACTCAACACACAGACACAGGCGCTCCCATAATTCATTCTTTGCTTTCCCAAACATTCGAATCTTAGACATGCGAGGTGGTAAATAAGCTGGACACAAACTTCCTACGCTAGGGCGCAAACCTACAATTAACATCCTCGTAATTCGTCTGCTTTGCATTCTATACAGGGAGCAAATCCTCCCCTCTACAATACTTCCCGCGATAACTGTACTAGTGCGATTACTTGATTATCACATTAATCGAATTACCATAGACGAAATGTGACACACCAACAAACATCTTTGATTCATTCAGCGTCAAAATCAGATAATTTCACAATTGGCTTAACTTATCAGATACTCAACCTACAAGACATTTTAACAAATAGTCACCACGTCTAAACTAATAAGAGATCACTCTACTCGGAATCGGAATTTCGGCTTTCGGAATATCAGATATAAGCAACGGAAATTCAGAACTAAACAGATTCAAACAATTGAAGCAAATTAGATTAAAATTGGGCATATAATTGCAGTAACAGCTGTGATTCAATGAAAAATCAAAAAAAATAATTCAACAATCTCAAGTTGAATCAAATTGGGCATATTATAACCTGTGAAAATATATTTACGCGCAAAAAAATGATTAAAATTGGGCATTTTAATTGACCTGAGAAGTTTAACTGCGGCGGCGATTGGTCGCAAATGGTAAAGGCGTCGACGGTTTGGTGGCGTGGAGTTGTAGCCGTCGCAGATTAGGGGGGTGTCGGCGGCATGAACGAGGAAGCTTCTCCGATACGAGACGTCTGCGTCTGCGGCGGCGGAACATTCTCTAGGTTAACCGGCGTCGGAAACATCGTGTCTGATTAGCGGCGGAGATCGGACTCTCAGCGGCACCGTGAGACGACGGAAGCGGCGGAAGAGGATACGGCGGCGTCATACCCGACCCGAACCCTGACCCGGGAGGTCTTAGCAACGGAGTGGTGAGGTGCGCTAGCGTAGGAGGGCGGATGGGAGGCGGAGCGGCGGAGGGTGGGCGGGGGAGCCGGTGAGTCGCGGAAGTCGCTCTTGCTGATGTTATAAACCGGTGGTTGTTGCTACCACGGAGGGTGAACCGGCGGTTCGGAGGGGCGGGTGAGGGTGGTGGAGTGTGTAAGGTTGGTGTTTGATGTTGTTTAATTTGATGGAGGAGTGGCTACTACTCGGTATTACTTGAGCGAGTATTTTATAAGACGGTCTCATATGAAATAGAAACAACGTCTTTGTTTGTAATTGTGACGATAAATCGGATCATAAGATTTGAAGGTTTTATTTCACCAATTTGATTTGGACCAATGCGTAATCCAATGAACTATGTCCATATGTAGGTTACACTTGATTTTGGAAATGACTATTACCGATTGACCCATAAGGCTACAATTAAGTGTATTAAAAGTGCATTCGTTAATGAAAGTGTACAAAAGTTGTATAGGTAAAGCTAGATAAGTGCAAATGACAATAATTGGATTTGGAAACAATACGATTTTTAACTATGAATCTATGATGCCACGTGGCATATTACCAATTGAAATCGGTAAACGTGGTCGTTGCTCAAAACATAGCTTATAGTATAACGTAGAGCGAGCGAGTCGAGTGATTGCTAAGTGTTCGACATGTAATATTGTGGAGTTGCATATTGACGGGGAAATTCGTAATAATTGGGGTAATTTTGTGTAAATTAGTTGCGTTGTAGTGAGATAAACACTACAACAATGTTGAAATCCGATTAATGTTTCGATCGTGAAAATGAGATGATAAATTATATTTTGACCAGAGGCAATATTAGAGGGTAAGAACACTAACTAGAAAAAAGGAAGAAAAAAAAAAAATATCATAACCTCGGGGATATATGAGTTTTTTGTACCCCGGAGACATTTTTTTGAGTAATGAGTATCATTTGGGTGAGCAATATCGTAAACTAATGAGCACTAGTATATAAGTCGATGAGCCTATAATTTGGGTAGATATAAATCCAACCAGTATGAATCAACTGATCCACATTCTTTTCTAACTAATAAGTCATACACCCACAACTTATGACTTATCAACAACAAAAAAGCGTGGACTAGTTAATTCAAATCGGGACGTTTTAAGTCTACCCGATATTCCTTCTACATTGTTGATTCGCTCGTTGGAATTCTGAAAAAAGTATATAAATAAAAATAAAAGAAAAAGAAGGAAGTATGCAGACGTAACTGAATTTCCCTCCAAAATTTCGTAAAACTTGTAGGAGAAGCTCTCACCTCACTCTCACTCTTCATTCCACCAGCTGGTTTTTTTTTTCTCTCTCCACCAAGTCCCACATTTCATCTCGCTCAGATCAGATTATAGAAACTTCTCAAGCAAGCTTCACAGTTTTTCTCCCCCCGCTCTTAATCAAGGTAAAATTTCTCGCCTAATTCATCTTTTTATCATCTTATCTTGCAATTTCTACTTCTGATTGTTGCAATTAAACCTCGTGAATGAGATTGGATTAGAATGTTTGGACTGAAATCTTTCCCCAATTGTGATGTTTTAGCAGCCAATTTTCAGATATGCGATTACATGATTATATGTAGAAATGCTGATTTTGTTCTTTAATCGTTATATTGAGCGAAATAAATTGATTCGATTGTAATGTTTTCCTCGTGAATTTCCGGAGTTTATGTGTAGTTAGGTTTTCTTATGCGATTCTGTAGAATTAATGATTTTGTTCGTTAAATTGGGTTAAGTAACTTAATCTTGATTCTTGAATGCGATTGTGAACTCTTCGGCAAAAATTTTGCGGATTTTATGGTGTGTGTGGAGTGACATTGTTGATGTGGGCGAGTTCAGAACAATGACAATGTCGTGTTGCTCGCTCTCACGTCTTTAGACTCGAGTCCTCCATCTTTTTCTGGGTTTGATTGCGGGTAGAGTGTTTGATCAACTGCTTATGGGTACACTTTCATAAATTTGATTATCAGATGAACCTGAAGTTAGAGGTCATATCAGTATACACATTTTGGTTGCCGAGTCATGTCAATGAGCGAGCTGACTTAAAATTTGTTAGTATAGGCTGTGTGACCAATTCAAGTGCAAGGGCACTGAAGTGTCTGTTTAGTGTGGTTTGACGCGAGTGTCTCTACATGACGGCACTACTACTGTGGTTACTCTATTTTGCGTTCTCTATCAGTACCAGGTTCTATGTCTGATCTCGAACTTTCAATGGTCGCATTAGCAATTGTCTCTTGGTTTTTGTTTTTGTGGTGCGTATGAAAGCTGTTTCGTTTAAATATAAGTCTGATGTTTGTATGTGTGGGCGTGTATGTGTGAGTTTACCTTTGGAATGGACGCCAAGAGCCGTACTGTTCCTAATCCTTGATGTGATGATTTTGAAGAATTTGTATTTGTTCATGTGCTTAAGGATCTCTAAGTTGTCTTAAGCTCGAACTTTAAACATTCTCTGCTCAAGTATTCGTAAACATAACACACTTTCTTTCTTTTGGTCCTTGTAAGAATTTCTGCAACTTTTGCGTTTTTTGTGGAGTGAGATGTTGATGTGGCGGAGTTCATAATAATGAGTAGTGACAATGCTGTGGTGCTTGCTCTCACATCTTTAGACCCCTTGAGTCCTCCATCTTTGTCTGTGTTTGATTGCGGATAAAATGTTTGATCAACTGCTTATGGGCATATGGCATGGTTGTTTAGGGGGGGTACGCTTTCATAAATTTGATAACCAGAACCTGAATTTAGAAGTCAGATCAGTATACACCAATGTAGGAGATAGGTCAATCCTGTGGACTGTGGTCTGTGGTCTCTTGACATTATTCTTCCCTTCAAAAGACTAGCTGAAAATGTGATCTCATCTTTGCCTTAATGTCAACCCAAGTTTAAGTGACAACTGATGCTTCTTTGGTTACATCATTTATGAGCTTACCTCGCCATAGGCGCAAGCCTTTGAGAAACTCGGCCAATGCTGCTATTGCTGCTTGTATTCAGTATATGGATCGTGTATTTCCTTCTCGAGCAGTACAATAGTGTACCCCTCAATACTCTCTTGCTCTCGTAGACATGAGATTATGAAACTTGCTAAATCCTGTTGTTTCAACTTGGAATGGCCTCTTTGATAGAACCATCCAAAGTTTCCCTTAGAACTTCTTTTTTACCAGTATTTGTCCCTTAAACCAGCAGTTAACTCTTAAGCCAGAGTAGACAATGATCGATCAAGTTAAACATGAAGCTTGAAGTCACCTTTAGTGTCATTAGATGTAATGAGGAGTTGTCATGGTAGAGTGAAATATGTGGTATGCTACTTTTCTGCCTACTGTAACTAAGTAGAGATTACATTGCCAGTGTAAATTTACTACTCAAAGCAATATGAATGAGTATGCTCTCAAATAAACCATGTAGCTAGTCACATTCATCTTAGACTGATTGTAGATGAAATAAGTGCCAATTTGCTTTTGTACCTGCTTGAAGTTAGTCAGTAAACAGAAATGACGCCTTTGTTATTAACAGTTGGCTTATCAGTAACACTCATGTATGTTTAGCTAATTTGTCTTTGATTTCTCTTAATTTTGACATGCCTTGTATACGCAACTAACACTGTAACACATACTGGTTGCCGAGTCATGTTAATAAAACAAGCTGACTTGAAATTTATAGTATAGGCTGCTTGACCAAGTGCAAGGGCACTGACCTGTCTGTTCACTGCAACTGTCATGATGCTCAGTATTTGTGATTGAGCCCTCAAAACTGGTTGTTGTGTATGGTTTGGCTTTTGGAGATTTTGTGTCTCTACATGACTGCACTACTGTATTTACTCTATTTTGTGTTTCTACATGATATAAGGGAGTTTGCTTTTTGTACCTGCTTTAAGTTAGAGGGTAAACAGAAACGATGCCTTTGTTATTAACAGTTGGCTTATCAGTAAAACTAATGTTCATCATCTAATAATTACGGAGTATGTTTTAGCTAATGTGGCTGGTTGTGATTTGTCTTTGATTCTCAGATGGAGATGACATGTCCTGTCTCAAAACAACGAATCGTCCAAATTGAGGATACTTACTACGAAACTTTTTTCGAGGAAGATGAGGTCTTGGGGGTTGGAGGTTTTGGATGTGTGGTGAAGGCAAAGAATAGAGTCGATGGAAAGATGTATGCAATGAAAAAGGTGATACTAGGCGGGGTTGGGTTCGCGAAAAGTAGGATTGAAGCGGAAATTATGAGTAGTTTGAATCACAAGAATGTCCTCAAATACTGCGGTTACTGGGTTGAAATGAGGGGAATAGGTAAGTTTGAAGCAGACGCAGAAGAGGAGCCATATGATGATGATGAAATAGAAGGTCCAATGCTGATAATTCAAATGGAGCTATGCGACAGGTGCTACTCATGAGCTCACCTATTTATACCAACTAAAGTATTATTTGTTTATTATGATTCTAATGTGCTGTCATGGTTTTACCAACTAAAATATTTGTTTGTTTATCATTCTAATGTGTGCTGTCATGTTGACAGGACCCTAAAGGATGAACTGACAACAGCAGCACTTCCCCAGGACGAAGGGCTTGAATATTTTCAACAGGTGCTCTGTGGAGTTTCTTACCTGCACCAACTTGGAATTCGGCACTTGGAATTGAAACCGGCAAATTTACTGATCACAGCACAGGACATAGTCAAGACTGGGGACTTTGGGTTAGCAGAAAATGAGGAGACAGGAAAGCGTAGCCGTGCAATTGGCGTTTACCGAGCTCCCGAATTGGCTGTTACCGAGAATGAGAGTAGCTGTGCGAGTGATGTCTATAGTCTCGGAATGATTTTGGTTGAGGTGTTGGTGGGCGGGTTCGAGACCATGTATGAGAAGGCTAACACATTTGATGGTGTGAGGCAAGGCCAATACCCAGATTCTACACTCAGGTATGCTCAGTTGATCGAGAAGATGGTGAAAGACGACCCAAGGTCGAGGCCGTCCATTGCAGAAGTCTTGGGAGGACATTAGCATGGTTGTTTAGGTGTTGGTTGAGAAGATGGGAGTGTGTTGTTGCTTTCTACAGTAACTCTGATCTTGTTAAGTATGGAAAAAGTTGATGTCTTCTTTCGATTTCCTGATGGTCAAACATCAGATTTAGCTAATAGGTTAGCTTTAGATGGTCATTGTCACTAAGTCAACTGTGTGCTGTATAAATTGGTGCATATTGCCTAGATTCTGAATTGGTGCATATTGCCCGAGTCTCTTTTTGCTGTACAGTGGTGCTTGCTTTCACCTCTATTTTTTTTTTTTTTTTTTTTTAAGGTAGAGCAAGCAACAGACCACACTACAGTTCGAATGTTCTGTACAGAGCATGGTGAACCTTGCAATGCAGAGACATCACCTTTGGCATATAGGAATAAGCAAAAGTAATACTTACCTAAAAGATACCTGTAGAAGTTTACTACACCACAATAACTCACTTGAAGCCACATATAATCGACTCTTCGTTGTTCTAAGACTTGATTCACACAATTAGCAGAAGAACCTGCGAGAACGTTGTTGTATAGACATGATGATCCTTTACTATGCAACACCAGCAGAATCACATGACTAGGGATTATCACAGTGATTGGATAAAAACAAACCCTGTACTCCTGTAGCGTCCGCATAGTCATGATCCTTCCAAGTCAGTTTGTTTTCTTCAGAAAAGCAAGCTAGCCCAGCCAGCTATGAAGGCAAAGCCACCAATGGGCGCTAGTGTCGACTACTTTCTGTCTTTCAGAAGCGCCACAGCATAGCACGATCCAGAAAATAAGACTATTCCAGCACTCATAAGACCTCCAAAAGTGTTGGGATGACTGGTGATGGGGGCAGCTAGCAAAGCAGCAGTGTGCACCAAATGATACAAAGAAGCTGTCTGCCAAACCTGTTTATAGGTGGATTCTTTGGGTTTGAAACCATGGGCACCATATGCCCCCAATCCAACAGCCAAAATCCCAGAGAGAGCAGCAGCTTTGTGCCAGACACGAGCGTCCATTATTTGTGTTTGTGATCTGACGCCCAGATTTCTGAGCGATGCTTGTTTTGTCATTTTCTGTCCCTGCTTTCACCTCTTCAAAATCGAGTCATGATATATATTATCTTCATGGTAGCACCAAGGTAACTTTACTTTGCTCTCACCTCATTGGAAAGGAACAATGAAATATTATACATGACTTCATGTACAGGGCTTTGTAGCTAGCTCCATGCATCGCTAATCACTTCCCAAGGTAAATTATTGAGTGATGAAAGACCAATCTTCATTTACGACTTCATAATTCTGATCACGAGAAATGAAAAGCGGACATAAGAAAAACAAAAAAATGACTTACACAACCAACAATATAAAAGTACTAGTACTTACATCAATCTCAGTAGCGATCCCTTTGCACCAATTCTTCAATGTGACATAGGTGTTTTTGTGGAAAAACATAGGAAAAAATAATCCGCAATGCCTTTCCCATATATGAAAGAACCCGAATTGTCTCAAACAATCACTTTCAATATCATACTTAAACATGGAAGCTCCACCACACAGAAATAAGATGTCAGATGTAGGATGAAATGCACATTGCCGAAACCAGAGTTCATAAATAAAGCTATAATGACATATTTTTTGTGCTCTCCACCAAAGGTCCATAGAGCTGATATTATACTTCAAACTCCACTCACTAGCATATCCATTCGGCTTTTCAAGCAACCACACCCAAATTCTTTTTTTTTCATGTCTGACATAACAAAGAGACTCCTTTGACATGGCAATACATCCTGGCAAAAATTCAAATTCGGTATTATATGCTGAAAGATTAGGAGGGAAATTTTGACGAGGGCCGTTAATGATATAGGCTTTCAGAAATTTGAGGTCAAAGCATACAATCTCTGATGACATGGACAATCTATACACAACATTCTTCGCGTAAACTGAGTGCCTGACCAACTGAAAGCACTTTGGTACCTCTATTTGCACCTCGTGTGTCATCCACTCTCCCGTTTGAGAATAAAAGATATGTAGACACTGCGGCTGAGTACTAAGTGATGAGATTATCACCCTATAATGAATGGACTCGGAGAGGTCAAAAGCTATGGAGGCATAAAGGGAAGACAAACGAATAGAAGGTGGCGGAAGAGGTATAGGCACACATTGACTGATAGCAGGGTTACACACAAAGAACTGGGGTTTTGGATGCTGGGCTAACAAAATCAAACCATTGCAACAGTCTAAGAAATCACGACCACAATGCTTGAATGGCAATATATCAGCAAATTATGTGCCTGCAAACTCCTCGAAAGGGGAAAAAAATCTTTTAACAAGACGAGCGCTGCCAATGTAGTGAGAATCAGAACGGGCCACCAGCTTATAGAGTCGGTCTACAGCAGGTTGGGAAAGAGAACGACGTTCTGGCAAATCATCAGCTCTAATCACTCGATAATAAACTCCAGAAACAGGAGCCTTGGCTGACAAAAGAGGAGCACAAACCTGGGAGATTATTCGATGCCAATCTTTTGACACACACTTGCATTTGAACAGATCTCTCCCACGAAGTCTATTTAGAATATCAATCAACAGGTCCTCACAAAAGGCCCCATAACTATTTACGTGATTATTCATTCTCCTAATATAGGCACTTTTAACAGAGTTTTCCAAAAGGACCTACATTAAAAGATGAAACAGAAAAGAAACGGAAAAGAAATTACTAACATGGTTACGGGCTTAAGGCCAAAACAAAGCATGGAATAAATAAATATAAATACAAGTGGCATACGGAGTAATTTCAATATTTCATAATGAACAATTAAACTACACACCCATGAGACAAGAGATATTACCAGAGAAGCATGCCTACTGAGTTCAAAATTACTTTTAAGTGAGTTAAAACAAACGACAAAATTAAACTCAGCAACGATCCATAGAGGCAGACTTTTATTTCAAAAAATGTTTTAAAGGGACGTACGGATTAAGTATATGCCTAGCAGAAGAATGACAGCTCCCAAATCCAAGTAAACAATAAAAAGGTTACCCATATATCAACCCTCAATGACACAACAAGTATACAAACATGGAAGGATGGAAATCTTTGGGCTGGTAGGCATTACGCCATCACCACGAAAGTTAACAGAGATGGCAATATAGCAAGGAGATCAACACATTTCACTGAGCATGTTAAAGACTAGTACACAAGTTTAATTTGTGCATAAAAGATGAGAATTTCAAACAAGGAAGGGTCCAGAGGCGACAAAAGAGGTCATTACTAATATAATGAACCAACCTCATAAAGATCAATCCTTTGTTGGTTATATGACAACAAAGCTTCTTTGAAATTTCAGCAATAAAACACGATGAATTCACCCCGTGTAGTGGGTACCGGTGCCTCTAATAAAAGATCTAAACCGTATTGGATAAAAACGAAATCACATTTATTGAATCTCAACAGCTCTAAGAGCGAAGAAACACGTGAATGAGTACGTGTATACTAAAAATGCTAAGTAGCACATACAAGTACATAGCCTTTGTTGAATTCAGCTCTCTTGCAACCTTATATTGTTATACACGAAAGTAAATTAATCAAAGCACGCGAGCATACGCCCACCAAATTGATAAGAAACAATAACTTGATGGGGTTAGTCAATCACCAAAGATGCGAACTTTGAAGGCTCAAAGAGATCAACATTACAAATAATTTAACTAAACATCACCCCACCAAATCCTTTCAAAATCATGTATTTATGTGAAAGAAGTGAACTCCCGTGTGTGTGGATTAAGTTGACAAGGGTGAGCTATAGGCATAACATGAATTAAGAGCATGAATATGGTCATAGTTTCAAACTTAAGGAACAAAAAGTACAGAAAAGTTTGGATCTTTAGTGAGATTTCACCACACAAATATTACCACCAATCTCAATGCGATAAAGTATTGAGTATGAGCCATCAAATAATATAAGATCAATCATATAACATACCTTGATGTACCACAGCAATGAAAGATCTGAACTTTTTTGGGGGAAAAATAATGTATTCACAATAAATTTAAGAGTCCTGCAACCATGAATGTGAAATTCAATAAAATAACAAATTTTGAACAATTCAACTATTAGACAGATCACACATAATTTGAAGTTGAACAATTGAATATCAACTGAGCAATTCAATGTACCAGTGATGAAGATGATGGTGAAAACTCAATCTTGTTAAGGGAGGAGAATATTTATAGTGATCCCCTTGGCATTCGGAATTTACCAAGTCTCCTACCTTAAACCGAATTAGGAAACACAATCAAATTAGGTATGTGGTCTGAGCAATTAGATGGATTGAAAAACTTTGGTTTGACGGGCATTAAGCTAGCAACCCCATTAATTAGGTGCATCAACCATAATCTCAAAATGGATTCACAACAGACTGCTAGTTTTTTCGATTAGAATTCGTGATTTTCAATCAAAAAACGTAAACTTTAACAAGTGAACTAAAAATGCTAAGCAAGTCACATAATCTAAGTTGAATTTAGGGGTCTTGGAACCTTCAACCTCGTACGCACAATTTCATTAATTACAACAAAAGTACGGGCATAGAAAAGCAACAGCTACTTGGATTGAGTGAACTGAAGTAGAGACATAACCAAACTAAAACTCTGGTAAAAATGCATATAAATTCCCAACTTAATAACCGGATCAGCTTCCTTGGAATATACTTTTTTTCCTAGATTTCCGTGGAGTTTACTTGAAATAGTAAATAAGATTATAGATTTATTTGTTCTTTTAAAGAAGAAAAAAAAAAACTCTAGACGATCCCATCTCCCTTGAATTGAAGTTTATGAGAATTGTATG
>JBBYHQ010009013.1:0-11084 GCA_038382645.1 Spergularia azorica | reverse complement strand
CATTTCTTACTCGAAAAAATCCATCCATAGCAAATTCCCGAGCCCTATCAATTTAAATAACACAAGAACACACATCCCCAAACTAAGTTAATTGACAATTGGAGATGCACACCCATACCTTAACATTCTCAGGAGGGACGTTATCTCCAGTGCTACGGAAACTACAAATGTATTTCTTAAGATCAGTCTTCATGTAGTCGAACACCAAGTACAAAACTATCCTGCCTTCTTTATTCTGTGCTTGTTTCACATCAAGCAACCTAAACACGAAATCAATCAGCAGTAGCAAAACCCCTTTGAACACCACAGTAGTATCCAGCCACAAAACCAACAACCCTCAGTTTCGAGTTCTATAACAAGTACCAACAATGGAAAACCCAAATCAATTAACATCGACCCTAATTTATAAACACCCTAAGTTAACTCTGAAAACCAAATCTGAAAATTCCCAATCTACATTAAACGTAAAGCATAATTATAACCATAATTGATAACTGAAATCTGAAAATTTTCCTAATTAAAAGTGGGATAATTATAGCAATAATTATAACATAATTCTGAAAAATACCCTTATGAACCCACGAATCCAATAACGCGGTGCGCGCGCCAAGAATCGACCATCCTCGATGCAATCTGGGCAACGCCGCGGGTGTTTGGGTGGTGGCTGCCTAAGGAGAGCGAAACGATGATTGCAGCAGCTAACGATGAATATGGGGCTGATGATTTGGGGATAGAAATGGTGTTGATGATTGGTGCTGATGAGTAATGACGCATGAGTGATGAGTGATGAGTGATGAGTGGTGAGTGATGGTGATTCATTGAAAAATATGAGGAAAAGAGGGAAGAACACACCACGGGAGAGGGAGTTAAGATTAGGTTTTTCATCTTTTTCTTTTCTTTTCTTTTCTTTGTTTTCTTTTTAATTTTAAAGAGAATGATTTTATTTCTTTAATGAGTCCTGGGTCAATTATGAAATTTAGTTAATTCTTTTTTTTTTTTATTGTTTAATTTTGCAACCGATAATCGGTCGCAATTCAAAATATCGGTCGCAAATATGCGACTGTTTTGCGACTAATTAGAGTCGGTCGTAAACATTGCGACCAACTTATTTTCAGTCTCAAAATCGGTCGTAAAAGTTCTTTTTGAGGACCGAAATTTAGATGGTCACAAATTTCAGTTGCATTTTCACTGTTTTCTTGTAGTGAGGAAGAACTCCTTTAGAAAGGTGTAAGCGGCTACTTAATCTAAGGATGATTCTATTGCGGAGTTGGCTACGTTGATCCTTCATGTCTCCACAACAAGGTCAAATCGCTATAGTATTTCAATATAATATCCATTTACACATAGTTTTGTGTTAGGGGATTCAGATCGATCGGTCGATACCATGAAACTAGTTCATGGGGAGAAACATAACGCCGCGGGATTTATCAGACACGATTCTTGTTTCGTCTTTCTCTTAGATTTCATCATTTGTACAACGTATTTATACTAGTTACAATTCACCGTCTTAACCTACAAGTAATACAACTTTCCTAAACACAATCTACCATAAATGTACTTCGTACATTTTTACAAGAAACATATATTTACAATATATACAGTATTACCATAAATTCGTATATGGTAATATATCTCGAGCATATTACACCATAATATCTTTCGATATTATCTCGAGATATTATAACCTTCCGTATTTCCTATTATTTTGAAAAGTTAAATATGATTTGAATAATTTAAAAAATTATACAAAAATGAGTATTACTTAAATATAAAGTAATATTCCGGACAATGATATACTCTATAAGTGATTTAATGAGATTAAGAGATATCTTAACTAACCAACATTTAATTAGTCATCATAATATATTTATTTTCAGATTAATCCTTCTATATTATTAAAGGAGACTTTTTTGTAGCTCTTACATCGACCGGAGATTTTTAGAGTGTTTTGATAATTTTTTTAATATTAAAAGTATTGGATGTCCATCCATACACAAAAAAAAAATGTTTATTAACATCCCTCATAATATATTACAGTCCTCATTATTATCACTCATTAATTACATGTAAACAAATCATATATTCACAATTATAGAAACCTTATATGAAACAAATTAAAGATGGTTATATACATTGCTTTGATCGTTACAATACAATGTATATAGCTAGGCATTGAGTTTCCTTCCACCATACCACCATTCTCATGTTCACCCTTTTTTCATATTTAATGTTAAGAATTTGTTGTCAAACTCTCATCATTAACAAATGTAGCAAAACATAGATAAGATAATTAAAATCTGAAACTAGGATGCTCAATCTCCTCATAAAAATGTTCTAATCTCATGCGGTGAGCTTCATAGGATGTTTCGTGCCAAAAAGAAAAATTGTAATCTAATAATGGAAGCGGAATACACACAAATTGACGAGTTATATAGGTGATATGGTGATGATCATATACACAGGGTGGTAACGTACGATAATTTTTACATATATTGAATGTTGTTTATCTAAATATTGGGCTTTTTCTTTCGAAATTTGCAACTTATGCCTTAACTTCATACCGATATGTCTTAATATATCAATCAGACCAATCTTTTATAACGGTCTAATGGATTTTAAATAATTTGAATTGTAAGTAATATGACTTTGAATTTTAGAAAGACGCCATAAATATCCACATTGCATGGTACAATATTGAAATTATCAAGACTTAGCAAAGTGGATTCTTCATGCATATGGATGAGTACACTAGAATTTTTCATGCACAATTAAGTCATTCTATATTGTATTGATTTTCATCTAACATAAATATAGGAGTATAATTAATATTTATTTCAATCTACAGCAACACCAACAACAAGGACAACCAATCTTTATTCCCAAAATAATTTGGGATCGGCTAACAATAAATATCATTATTAAGAGACTCGTGCAATGCACGGGCATTCATCCTATTTGTTTAATAAAAAAATATGAAAAAGTGTCCCGTGCAGCGCACATGCTTTCCATCTAGTAATATCTTTTTTTTTTTTTAAATTTACCTCGATTCAAGATCGCTAGTAGAAAAAGGTCAAGTGGCGTCGGTGATAAAACACTTTAGGCGTCGGTTCTTAGTCGACGCGGAATGGGGGGGATGCTGTAAGTCAAGTACTTAAGGCGTCGGTCACAAACCAATGCCTAATGTACACTTAAGGCATCGGTTGTTAGCGTAGAACCGACGCCAAAAGTCACTTAAGGCGTCGGTTGTTAAATTAGAACCGACGACGCCATAACTCAATTTAGGCATCAGTTGCAAAGCAAGGACCGATGCCTTTAGTGAACTTTTGGTATCAGTTGAAAGAAGAACCGATGACAAATGTATAATTTAAGCATCAGTTGTGAAGCAAGAACCGACGCCAAATTTATACTTCAGGCATCAGTTCCTTGCTTTCAAACGACGCCAAAAGTCTAACAAAAAAAAAATATTGTTGTTGGGACTGCTGCAAACCAAATCTTGGTTCCACAATCTATTATGAATAATGTAGTGCTTTACAAAATACGGAGCATCAAATTTAATACAAATGATGCTTAACAAATATCGAATCCATTACATCGCCTCCTCGACAAAATTTAGGGGTACCAAAACCACACCTGAAACCGGTGCAAGGAACATCATGATCGCCATCGAGCAAGGATAAATTTACTCTCATGGTCTGACCATCATACTTAGTTCCCTGCAAAGATCAACCAAGCAAAATAGACACAAATCACATAATAGCATTCGACCACCTCGCATTAAACCAAGAGCATACTTTCCACCGATAATCACTGCAATGATTAGAACTAGGGATTTCCGACTAAAGGAACATGAAGAAAAAGAGCTTTGTATTACCTCAGGGATTAAGCACTTCATGGAGAGGTTCTTTATGACTTCTACTAAGTAGGCATTTCAAGAGACACACCAGGCCACTTGGTAAATCTTTCGACTGCTAAGTAATTGTATTCAGTTGTGTGTTGGATGAACGCCAGCTGTAACAACCCTAAATTTTCGAGAACATAAAAGTAAGAAAAAAAAGGATTGTTATGCCATCGCTGCCTACCAAGGCAACGACAAGGCTTATTAAAACAAACTTCTGAAAAGAAACAACAAGTGTCAGCGGAAGACTTGTAGTTAAGGTTACAATTCAAAAAACGAACCAAATGAAATGAATTACAATCTTTCATAAAAATCCAAATGTTTGACGATTTATTCTAGAATCCCATGTCATGCAACGACATCAAGTGGACAAGCAATCACCTTCAAGACCTATCAACTGAGCCATTACAACATTGACACAAGCCCCAGAATAGGGTAGGGACAAACCCAAACAGAAAGAACGTCAGCACAGGCTGAGTAAGAAAAGAGAGCAACAAAAGAGAATAAGATACGCGCCTTAAAAGGCGCATAGCTACAAATAACTAAATGAACTACGCAAAACGACAACGAGCAAAAACTACTATGCACTACTCGTGCACAGTTCAGAACTGAGTAAACGACTGAACCAAAGGCAAATAAATGATTAACTATTTCGTTATTAACTGTTATCATTATATATGTTATTCGAGGGCCTTCGTGAGGTCCTTAGTTCAAGTCAAGGGTCCTACCCCAAGACTACCACATCTAGAGTAAACAGAGTAACGTAATCCTAATGACCCGATTGAGCACATCTCTCGTTAGGGGGACGGTAGGACGTACAAGTCCCTAGGAGGAAGTCTATTAGGGGGTTCGGTATCTTATCTCCAACCCTTTAACACAGAACCTTGATCAAAGGTAATATCATGACGAATACAAACGACACAAAGGGCGTTCACTAGATGAGTTTCTCATATTATTTCAACTTTCACTTTCAACTTCAAAGTACATTATTTTGTGCTTGCGTTTTTCAATTTATAGATGGTCGTAGCCGGAAACAACAACATTCGAATCGAAAATCGATAAAGGCATAGCCATATGACAAGGTATACATAAGCATGGATATCAAAAGAGTGATGAACAAGAGATGTAAGGAACACAATAAAGGAAGGAGCGAATGTTAAGGCTCGTGAGAACGGATGATATAAAAATGCTCAACTTTTAGGAGGTCAACGTTCTTACCTTCAAACACCCAAAAGAAGCTTAGCAAAATATCAAAAATCCGTGAAGGGAACTTCATCAAAATCACCACCTAAATAAATATCAACTATAAACGGGTTACTACAATCACAAGACAACCATTCTCACACACTATGCCATGCTCATAGAGCCATAGTCCACACACACAACATACCCAACTACACTCAACATGGTAATCCCAACCAAATCAACTCCAATTTGCGCCAAACTTTCACAACAACTCCACAATCACACTAACATCATTTTTCCACCTTACAAATGTCAAAACACCCACAATTACACCCAAAAAAAGGCTAAAACCAGATCTGAACAGAAAGTATTTAACCCACTCAAATCACCATAAAACCTTCCCACATTAATACTACATCATACCCAACTCATAACAAATCACCCCTCCAAATTCCATACAATTCTGACCATAAAATCATCATCAAACAAATATAAACCCTAATTATGAAGCCCTAATTCAAAACTCAATAATTCATGCACCAAGATATATAATAACAAGAATTGAACTTAGAATAGCAATTCCCACAATCATAAACATGTTTTAAACCATAATCAACATGAAATCACCAAAGCCCTAATTTTAAACTTATGAAAAAGGGCAAGAATTCTTACCACTCTTGATATAAAATCAAGAGGGGAGAAAGGGTAGGGGCAGCTAGGTGATCGGCGGCGACAGGTGGCTCGGCGGCGTGGTGGTTCGCGCGCGGTTGCGCGTGGCTCTCTTCTCCTGTTCTCTTTCTTTTGCATATATGTGCAATAGGGGTTTGAGAAGGGTTTGATTTGTTTTTATATATTTTATTAGTGGGAGCGAGGGAGTGTTAGTAAGGGAGTTTAGATAATTTTCCATAGAACCACTTAATTAGGAAACTCGACCAAAAGTAGAAAATTCCCAAAATACACTACAACATATAGCATTGTTTACGACGGAGTGAACTCGTCGCAAATCAAGCAAAACTCGTCGCAAAAGGTCTTTTGCGACGAGAATCGCGCCCGGTCGTCATTCGTCGCAAAAGGCTTCGTCGCAAAAAACTTAACGACCGGTTTGACTAGCTCGTCGTAAATCATTTTTTTGCGATGAGGTCCTTTTCTCGTCGTAAAAGACGTTTTGCGACGACATTCACTCCTCGTAAAACTTACTTTAGCTAGCCTACCTAGTTTTGTTTGCGACGAGTTTTCTAAATTTAATCTCGTTGTAATTCTCTTCTTCACACAAATCCGTACCAATACCAGCAGCCTTTCAACTAGTTTTCTGCTTAATAAAAAGCTTGAATGTTGCAGCACAAGATTATACAAAAAATATAGCATTTCCATTACTAGATGAAGATTAATTCGTCACAATTTACAATGAAATTGTTTTCGATTTATATCAAGACATACAATAACATTATTCATCTAATAACATCAAATTATTAAAGAATCCTTATTGCCAATACTACTAGAGATATGTCGTTATTCTTGTCGATTCTCACGCCTGCCGATTTTCACATTACACCATGCGGCTAAACATCTGAAATAGAAATAAATAGGTCGTAAGTCTTCATATGTAGTAACAACTCTACATTAGCACAAAAAATGGGAAAAAAATCACTTCAAAAGAAAATTTTCATGTGTTGACTAATAGAGTACTAATTACTTTTTTTGGCTGGAATAAAGTAATGTCCAATCTAATAGGAAAAAATAAACAATACAAGGAGGTGGTCGAATGTCACTCACCAAATTATATGGAGAACACAACCACATTATTATCGTATACGACTTTAAGTTTGTAAACGTACATTTCACCTGTATAGTGGCGACATCAGTTTTGCCCAAAAAAAAAAAAATAAAAAAATAAAAACTTGTAAGCTACTTGACAGAGGTATCAACTGGAGCTTAATAGCTCTACTAGACAACCCCTCGTTTCCATTAATGAAATGGAGCCGATACACAATCACACATTCACATCGCCTTGATAACATTATGAGAAGGGAATGAGCCTTTAGTTTACATAAACATAAAACATTCTAAGAGTATTTTATGTGACGGTGCGAGGAGAATGGGAGCAGAATGATAAGAGAAAGACAATTACCTGCAGTAGCCATTCCGACTAATTGCAATGTTTACTTCTAAAGGTCAATGTTTGCTTCTAAAGGTCGCACCTTGTTGTTGAACACTTGCAACCATCCGTATCATATGGTCAAATCTATTGTCATCTTGAATTCAGGTTATACATTCCTTCGTCAAAAGCTACATCCAAGAGGTAAACATCAACGTAAGTAAGGGTCACATAGCATTAACAACAGATTGTTAGTCCCTAAAAAAAGAAGAATTAGAAGTGATCTCACATAAATGAGATAGTAATTTTCAAAATCATGGAGGAAAGTCAAAGGGTATATAAGCAAAAGCACTATCAATACTTATAAAGATTAAACATATACACCAACATGGTTGTCTAACAACTCAGCAACATTTTAGTTCTAGTCTAACAAAAAGTAGTCAGCATAGAAAAAGAAGTACTTCACAAGCATTCTAAATTTAACATTCAATAAGCTGTGTTCATAACACCATACTCCGTACAAGATATCCCAAAAGCATACACTGAATAACCCAAAATCCTAGCCCAAAATAAATCTCTGGACAACGATAAACGAATGCCAAGTAAGTTAAAAGCTACTTCCAGGTCTCTATGACAACGAGACAGGCTGCATAGGACAATACACCATGCACGTAATCCCAGTTATGTGACTTATAGAGCCTCGAAAGCTTATCAAAACAGGCCAAGTATGAATTATACTCAAACCCGCATCAAATAGAAAGTAATTTAAGCTGCCTATAAAATTAAAATGTGAGAATGTTGTTACATGGGGCTATTATTCTCACAAGGTGCAAACTCTAATTACAATTTCACTCAAGAAAACAAATATGCAAAGAATCCTTCAGTGGGGTTAAGATGGTTGGAGAAGGGCAAAGGACACATAAAGCAGACGCTTAAGTTAAAGACAAACTTGTATATCAAGATGGAAAATGCATAAGAACATGTTGCCTAAAGTTAAAGAGCTGGTGTTCCAAAGAAACAGAGAAATAGTTCATTCACAAGAAAAAATAGAAACTTCAGAGGTTATATCATAAATTGCACACAAGAGTCATACATCCATACACGTGTTGGTTTCAAAGGTTTGTAGGGCTAAACCATGTCTTTCTTCAGTATTTGAATCATTAAAAGATCAATTAACCTATGGGGCATACCACACGAAAGTTCTTAGGGGGGATCATTTTGTCAAAGTACATGTGACTTTGCTAGCTTGCCACTGAAACAAAACGTTCTACAAGAATAACATACCACACCAAAGTTCCAAAATTATCCAACCCTTATGACCTTGCTAATTTGCCACTGATGCAAGGAAAATTTACTTGGAAAAGAAGTTATTAAACAAGAATCTTTGTCCCTTTAACCTTCATAAACCCAGATATCCCCAAACCCATCTTCGTTTTTGAATCTAAATGCCCCGATTTTTTTTTAAAACAAAAAGGCCCAAATTTGTCATACCCAAAAAACCAGAACCCTAACCATCTTCATCTTCTTCATTTTTGTAAACCCAGAAAATTCAAAGCTTCATCTTCTCTTTTTCAATCCCATTAACCCAGAAAATAAATCACAAAAGGCCCTCAAATTAGAAGACCTAGAAAATGTGAAACACCCTCCACTCCATTTTTATTCTCAGTGAGATTCATAAACATGAAACCCTAAATCATAAACACTATCATATATAACTCTAATAGCGATTCTGAAAAAAACCCATCTAAAATTAAACTCACAATTGAATAAATTTAATTATACATCACAGTTAATAACAAAAACTGTAACTATTAGAAAAAAAAAATGAAATCAGGGAAGACTAGAATCAAACCTAGAAAATGGTGAAGGGATTGATGGGCAGTTGTTGATCTGGTGGTGCGATTGACGGAAAGCCCGGCTTCGAGCGAACGATGGCTGCCATGGTTGTAGTAGTCTTTGGTGTTGTCGAAAGAGAGAGAGATAGAAGATGAGGGAAGTGGGTATGTCTCGAAAAGAAATGGGTGAGAAATAGAGATGAGACACGGAATTTAACTGGGTCAATAGGGATTATTAGTTTTGCGACGAGATTTGTTGGGTTTGCGAGGAGAAAAGCGTCTTGTCGTAAATAACTTAATTTAACTATGACCACTCTTGAAAACTCGTCGCCAGCCTCATTGTAAAGTTGGTCGCAATTGCAAGCTTTTGTTGAAGTGATAGCAAGAAATTGTTAAATAATCCCAAATAAATGTAACACCCTAAATAAATAATAATCCCAAAATTGATGGGTTGTTACACCAGCCTTTCCTGAATTTCATAAGAATATGCATATTAGTATATACCCTGCCTACTAACATCGAGTTTAGATGATCCAGCATTCCAGCGCAACAAGAAAAATGAATTTGTGATACAAATATGATTGTGCAGTTTACCATAGAAATTAAGGCCCCTGCAAACGATATCTTACTATCAGTGCACGAGAAAAACAGGAACTTATCCAAGGAGAACATAATATCCCTCTATCAAAACGTTCAAGTTATAAATCACAGAACTTAGTCCTATCGAATTAACAAACATGACAACTCTAGAGAAAGAGCCAGTAGCTTATATCCTCAACTATTACAAGTTTTGCTGATGAGAAGCATGAAGACCCAGAAAAATAATACTCTGTAGTACACATGAACTTCCCCAAACACATACAAATATGATCATTAACACTAGTATTTTCGAAGCCTGGCAACATTAGCATTTCACAATTCAAACAGTCTTGAAGACTTATCGACCAAAATCGAAAAGCCTAAATGTTGAGAAGAATATGATCGAACAAAATTATATGTTATGTTTTAAATGTGTGATAAATCATTTTAAGTTCAAAAGAATACTCCTACAGTATCAGGAGCGTACCTGTAGACATAAAAGAAGCCACCCCTTAAAAATGTGCAAATTATGCCTAAAAAAGATGTCTACACAATAATGGACAAGACTGCCTATGCAAATATTTCAACAATAAGAGATCTCAACATTCCCTTTTATTAAGTGTCCAATGTACACACAATGAAATTTTGCAGTTCCATCATACTGCAATGCCTTAAAACCCTTTATCCAATGGAGGAAGAATATAGCAATTCTTGAGACTATAAGAAGTTGGAGGAGCAATGTTCCTGAACCCAGGTCGTTGGTGTTTTGGTATGAGGAAGCCACTAACTCCACATGAAAAGAAAGCTGATTCCACTTATATGAAAAAGAAACACGTAAAGACATGAAAAGAAGAAAACTCACCTAGCATAATGCAAGGATCCGATTTCAGCCAGCACCTAACCACGTAGCTCATAATTCTCATAAATGGCAGCAACTGGTTCCTTTAGAACAACATCACAACTACTTCTGTGGGAGGCACTACATACTAGTAGATTTTCTTAACAAGCTGCAACCAATTCACAACAATAGGATAAACAAAACAGTAAAATTTCGTTCTCAGGAATACAGCCCTGCAATAAAAAAATATACTAACAAAAACGATATATTTTTCAAGCCAATCAAAGCTCATTTGATCAATTATACAACAACAATATAAATTATATAAACTAAGGATAAGAGTATATGTTGGAAAATATTGGTCTATTCTACTGTAATTAATACTTCAACAAAACAATACGATAACAATGTCAAACGAATTACATGAATCACATCGAACAAACGACCGTAACAATAAGATACATGTAAATAAACAAACGATAATTAAATAAGAAGAGTTTGAGAGTAGCCTGGGTTGAAGCACGCTAGGCGCTTTCCTAATAGAGATAACGCCCCCACTACACTGGTAATTGTATCAACTTGCATTCCTCTCCCAAGATACGACAACCCGTTGGATTTCTTCGGATGCAGCAAGAGAAATCCCCGAACCGACGATCG
>JBBYHQ010009002.1:0-11085 GCA_038382645.1 Spergularia azorica | reverse complement strand
AATGCCAATTCCTCACTGGACATAAAATTAGGATTATGACACAAAAATAGCGGGTCACGGGTCATATACAATCACAAAAATAATTTTAGTTTTTTCTACCTATATTAAAGTAGTGTTATTGCAAGAACTAAAAAATATTTTTGACTTCTAGAATAATTTTTGACTTATTAACTGATTTTATTTTTTTCTAATTGTATCTTTTTGGCTCAATTTTTTTAATTATGGGTTAACTCGATGATAATACAATTAGAAATAAACTCAAAAATATAATCGTTAGAACATATTCGCTCAGTACATATCAGGGGTCATAAAAAACGGGATCATAATAACCCAAAATTTTTATTATAAGGCGAGAAAAAACAAATAGAATAATTAAACATATTGTATAAAACAAATTATTGTAACAATCCGTGGAATTTTTACGGGTCAATATTGCTACTCTATCACATGGGTGAGAAATTAAACCATTGCGCCAATTTTATTCACCATTACGTAAAATGGTGAATAAAATTTTAATAACTATTCCACATTTAGATTAGTATACACTATAAGTTTTGTTATATAAAATTAAACACAAACCCATGAAAATTACGGGTTCGCCTCTTTTTTATTTTTTTTGATAAAATTAACCATATTGATGTGATTGTCAAATGAGTGAAAAAGAAAAATGATCAATTAAGTATCTACGTGACGTTACATACAGTCATGAATTATTATACTAATCGCAATTTCTTCTTAATCACCTTTTTGGACTTCATTTTTGTCTTTATTGCTGGTCAAATTGGGTTAATAGATCAAATAAGGTATGTCCAAATAACATTCGTGTCAAACGGGTTGTGGTTATGACTAGAAATGGTGGGTTGATAATCCAATAAATAACGGGTTCGTGGTCCAAAAAAAAACGGGGAATTGACCCAAAAGTCGGGTCACGGGTTACATAAAGCGGGTTCATTAAGTACCCAAATTTCTGATGGGTCTAACGTCTGATCTCCTATATTCGGGTTAATTTCGTGTATCCTATCTTATTTGCATTAAGACACATCGATTAATTTGGCTAATTTTTTGTTATTAAATTATCATCATAATATAATATTTATAACAATGCTACATAACAAACCGTGCAATATTGCACGGGCTAAAAAACTAGTTTCAGTTTAATCCTAGCGGCAGTGCAATGTACATGCATTACTACTTGTTATTAATGGTTTAATAAATGGTGCCCTAAATTATCTATTTGAAATATACTCCATACAAGTAACTACTCCGTAATAACTTCGTAAAAAAAAAAACTACACCGTAATAACTTCGTAAAAAAAAAAAACTACACCGTAATAACTTCGTGTCCTAAATTTCGGTGTCCCAATATCATTTTCCTTCCATGCCCTGTCCGTATCCGTACTCGTGCAACTTTCGTGTCAAGAAGACTAGAACCGAACTTAAAAGAACACGTTGCAAGACTCCGTGGACACTAGTCCACTTTTACACTGTCCGTAGCTTATGTAGGAAGGTCCCTTTCCTACAGAGTCTGTGAGAGCGGGAAGCCGTTTTGACTGTCCCCCCCTTGGGCAGCGGTCAGCCCCCTTTCCGGGCAGCCCAACTCTTCTGCACGCTTTCATTCATCACTCACTCCCTCTAACTCTTCTGCACGCTTTCATTCATCACTCACTCCCTCTCACTCCTCCCTCTTTCTCTCTAGCTTCACACTCAAGACACAAGAAGCTCAGCTCAGCACCCGCAATCTGTGAGGAGAGAGAGAGAGAGAGAGGAAAAAAGGGGTAAAAAAAAGTGTTTTGTTAAAGATAAAAAGGTGAACATTATTATTTTAGTAATAAAACTAGTAATTATAACAACAGTAAGTAAAGTGTCGAAAAAAGGGAAAAAAAATCAAAAATGTGCTCAAAAAGTAGCTAACTTTTCTGGGTTCACTTAAAAATCAAATTTTGTTATCTGGGTTTTGTTGGGTTTTACTCAAGATTTTATCTTTTTGAGTACCCAGAAGTTTAATTAGTTCAAAGTTTTAATCTTTTTGTTGAAAACCCAGAAAAATTGGAAGTTGAATTCTGGGTTTTTTTTGGGGGAAATGATGTGAATGTGTGTTGCTTTTTGAGCTGATTTTAGGGTTTTGTTTGGGGGAATTCTGATGGTGGGTTTTTGGATCTGAAGTGATTAAAGGAAAAAAAAAAAGGAGTGATGAGGTTTGAGGTAGTAGTAGTCTTGGTTCTGTTCGTTGTGCAGGTATTCAGGATCGTTTCTGCTAATGTAGAAGGTATGTAGCTTCCTCTTTAAGCTGAGTTTTCTTTTTGTTACGTTGAATTCTGATGAATTAAATGATTGTGGTAGTATGTAAGATTTTGGAATTTAGTTTTGTTTTTGATTTGTTGTAAGTTTGAGCTTGGTTGTTGAGAATTGCTGGTTGTTGATGATGGTATAAGAGAGAAATTAGCAATTTGGTGTACAATGATGCTATGTCTTTCGATTCGATGCTTTGCGTTTCGTTCTCTAAGCATCCCTTGTATGTGTTGCTGGTGTAAAACTATGAGTGATGACTTGAAATTCTGGTCTCTAATGAAATTTTGATTATGTTTACAATTATGGTGTGAACTTTCTTTTTGCACTGGTTGTAGAAGTCTTATTTCTCGTTCTCCTATAGCTTTGTCGTGTTTGTGAGTGATGAGTCTGTTGACATAGGTGTTTGAAACTCAACCTTAGTATGTGTCAAGCCTAATGAGTTATGACCCCTATCGCTTTTGGTGTAATGGTCTTGAATTATGAAGATGTGATAACTGAAAATTGGATGCCGAATCTGATCATGAACTGGATTGTGAAGTTTGTGATAAAATTTCATGTTGATTGGCAATGACCATTGACCTGTGGTAGAGTAGGGCTTGGCAGTGAATGGGCTAGTTTAATGATGCTTAAGTGCTAGTCATGACGAATGACACTTATATGGCAATGTCGATAAGATAACAGGAGTTACGGATTTAGCTTTCGTTTGAAGTGCTGTAATTTATTGTAGCAAGTGGGGAAAGACGGAAATCTGCCACCCCTATACTCTCTTCAGGTAACATATCAGAGTTAGTCAGAAAAAACAGGTGTTTCTAACCCATCAATAGTCGTTTATCTGGGTAATACTTTTTGATAACTTGGTGGATATAAACATGAACTTTTGAGCATCATTTCTTTTCACCCATTAGTAGCCGTACTCCCTTATCCTAGACAGAAGCTGTTAGTGTATACGGCAGTGCCTGTTATTATACTGTTCTTCCTTGTAATTTCTGGTACTTTGATAGGTCTTCCACAAATATGGGGATGTATCATATAGTTGTTTGCATATTTTATTATTCTGTATTCCCTGTTCTGTTTGTCATCGTTGCTGGATTCATCCAAATTCATGCACCATTCTTCTTTGTTAACATGCATGCTGGTGACCTTTGTTTTAATGACATGTCTGTCAAATATTGAACAGGTGATGCACTTCATAGCTTGAGGTCCAACTTACAAGATCCTTATAATGTTCTGCAAAGTTGGGATCCCACCCTTGTAAACCCCTGTACTTGGTTTCATGTCACATGCAACCCAGATAACAGCGTTATTAGAGTGTAAGTATTGCAGCTATGTTTTCCTGTGTTATTCACTGAGAGGTTATGGGCTGACCCAAAGTGGTTTCTTACATAATTGTCTTTTTGTCTGTCTTCAGGGATCTTGGAAATGCTGCATTGTCAGGCCAACTAGTGTCACAACTTGGATCTTTAAGAAATCTCCAATACCTGTAAGCTGTTACATTGGACTGTCCTTTTATCTGACTATTTGGTTACTTAATTATATTGTTTTTTTTTTTTTTTTTTTTTTTTTTTGAGGTAGAACTTAAATTATATTGTTAGTCATTGACATATAAGCAGTTAAGCACAACCACAACAGTGTTATTGATACTCTATTAAATTTTCTTTTTTTGGGTTCTTTCATAGTTGAGTGGTCTGGTTTCTATGGCCTACTGGGTCATACGGTCATGCTGCCAGAAAAGCTTCATTAATAAATCACCTAATCAGTGTCACGTAATTCCAAGATTCCACCCCCCCCCCCCCTCCCAAGCAAATTTCAAACTAGTTTCATGGAACCAAAACAAAGTTCTATGGTGAACTTGTACCCTCAAATTGGTATACCAAAGTAGTAGTAGTTGAGTTAGATGCCCTCACAAGAACACTATTTTCCTGATACATTGCGTCGTACAACTGGCAACTCGGAGCCAAATGAGAGGGAGGGAGGGGATTTCTCCCTCCTTTCTCTTAATCTGCTATTTTTCATCATTACCAGATTGTTTGCCCAACATGACCATTGCCTATTCAACTTTGGAAATCCATAATTTAGTTAAGTGACTCCCGAATAAGAACTCCTACGTAATTGGATTCACTCAGGGTAGCGTATCCTTGTTTGGATTCATTTTCCTAACTAGTGCGAAACCATGAATCATATGACAATGCACCTAATTGTAGGCACTGCAGTTTAATAACAAATACTTAGATGTTCATTGGCTACAATATCGTTTAAAATTATGTAACAGAACATTTCCCTTAAGCGTGGTATTATAAGCAACTGCAAATATTGATGAAAACCCAGGGAGGAACATGGGAGATGAAGGAAAATTGGGCATTCTAAAGAAGAATTTGATTTTTTGCTTCATATAATCCTAATTTTTCCTAATCTTTAACCAAACAAGGAAAATGAGGAAAAGCAACTTCCAGGAAAATGTTCCTACCAAACAATGGCGAATAGACATAAGATTTTGGCCAACAGCCAAATGTGGAATTGAGTGAAGAGGCTAGCAATTTGATGGGATTTCTTCTGAAATCAATGTATCTCATTTTGTAGTTTGTTGGATTCTCACTTCTCAGCAGCTCAACTCCCATGACGTGCATGGACTGTTCGTGTTTCTCTTATACCTTGTTTGTTATAGTAACACATGTCACATTGTATTGACAGGGAACTCTACAGTAATAACATAAGCGGGCCAATTCCCAGTGAGCTGGGTAACCTGACAAATCTAGTCAGCTTGGATCTCTATTTAAACAGTTTTAGTGGTCCGATTCCAGAGTCTTTGGGCAAGCTATCGAAGTTGCGGTTTCTGTGAGTATTCGAATCCTTACGTGATTTCACTACGCAAGGATATCACATTTGTTATAAGTTTTTCCTTGCACGCTACTTTTTCTATCTTAATTCGACATAATGTACTGTGAATGTTGTTATGCGGACCTTGTTTTGTCATGACAAATAATTAGTGCAAGTCAGTAAGGCCTTTCCGGTGGTCTATTGATTGCTCTTAGAAGCGTTAGTCGAACTTAGCCAATGTCCAGCTTCTTTATCTGCGCATTATTGCTATGTTGATTTGATTGTGTTATGTTATATGTTATTTGATGATAGGCTTTTTCTCAGGGAGAGTCCCTGTTCACATGTACCTAATGGAATAATTTACTATATTTTGAATGTGATCACTAGACAAAACTATTTTTGAGTGGATGGAAATTTATCTACAAATTACCTCGTAAGCCAATTGGTTTACCTTGATACCCCAATTAACATATTTATCTGAACTCTCTTAGTTTTTATTTTTATATTTTTCGTGTTTTCACAGTTCCAAATAGTCCCACCCCCCCCCCCCTTCAGGTAATAGAAGCTCAAAAGTTGCTTCTATCCCAGATAGTCGTTCAATATACTTGCGTACCTAAAAAATGCAGAGATTTTGTGTTGTTTAGGGGCCTTCATTGACAGTTTACAACCACATGTTGTCCTCTGCTTTATCTTCCTTTCCCACCTCTCTTGCAAGTGGTTACTGGTCGCATGTTGATTTAGGGCTTCACAGTTCTTATGGAAGCAAATTAGACTTGTAGAGTAATGATGGCTGGATGTTGGCGGGAAGGAGGAAGATAAAGGGAATAGCGGGGAAAGTGGAAGAGGAATGAAATTTTGTACTTTTTAGAGGGCAGCAATCTCCTTTGGGTTTCTTCTGTACTACTTATTAAAGGATCTTGCTCGTAGTGGGGTGAGGTCTCAGAGTTTAAGTTGGGTGCAGTAATAATCAGGGTCAATCAGGGAGGACATGGAGTTGGGTTTGGCAGCAAGTATTGGTGATGCTTGAAATTTTAAATTTAGTACTTTCTCTCGTCCAAGTGCACAAATTCGTTACGCCAATTTACAGTTTTACGAAAGAGAATAAAGAATGAGTATTAATCAATAAACAATATATTAAGTTTCGGCAATTTCATCATATTATTGACAAATTAAGAAAGAAGTAAAGAAGGAATATTGAAGTTGGACAACCCATAAGGCAAAGTAAAATTTTTATAGGTGGGAAGAAGGAAGGAAGGAATTAATAGAGGAAAATAGTGCACTAAAAGAAGCAAAATGGTGAAGTCATATAGACACCGATAGAGTTTTACAATGGTTGCAACTCTTGCAAGGGTAAAACTATAGCTATAATTAGGACTTGGGAGTGTAGAATACTGAATAGTTCCTTGATTATTATTGATAACATAGTTGGTATTTATAATACAAACTGACTCGTAATAACCGTAACCCTAGACTCTAGAATCTTCCTATTCTATCCTTTAACACTCCCCCGCAGTCGGAACGGCAGTTATACGAACGTTTCGGCTGGATGCAAGATTGTGATGCCACGGCATGATCACAGAGGGGCACAACCATAACAGAGCAACACGGACCACTGTGAAAATAAAAACAAAAGGAAATGCGAAACAGACTCGGTGCGAGGCCGTGGGCTCTCGACCGACAATCCCCGTAGGAAGTCTGTAGATTCAACTATCCCCGTAGGGTGATAGGACAGGCATGAAAAGAGAATGAAATAACAAAAACAGTGGTTGTAGCCGTGGGAAGGGCTACCCCGGCATCGGCAAAAGACTCGTGCAGCAGCGACGGGGCGGCAGCAACGGCTTAGGCGGCTGAGAGGCGGCAGAGTGTCCTAGACTACTCAAAGTGAGGCATGAGCGGTGAAGCAGGCTGGGCGGCAAGCCGTGGGCTGTGCAAAGCGGTCGTTGGCGATCCGTGGGTGCTTGATTGGAGTCGACGTGGTTCGACATGGGCTGCTGTTGTGGCGTTGATGAGATCAGCCTTGTGAATCATCAGGATCCGGTGGGAGTAATAGGGGCAGAGAGCCAAGGAATGAAAATAAAAACAATATGAAATTTCACAAGTATAAAGCCTAAGGCTAAACGTGAGATTTATTTGGTAATCTAAATAACAAATGACCTAATAACGAATACAAATTTGCCTGGCCGGAGATGGGTTAGGAGAGAATCACCATCTCCGGCCGGGAGCGTAAGCACAGGGATTTTGTGTGTAGGGTTTTAGTTTTGTAATTTAACCTAGCCTGATACCATGTAGAATACTGAATAGTTCCTTGATTATTATTGATAACATAGTTGGTATTTATAATACAAACTGACTCGTAATAACCCTAACCCTAGACTCTAGAATCTTCCTATTCTATCCTTTAACAGGGAGTGCTTTGTAACACTGTGGAAGTCCATCTGGTCTCCTGAAGAGCCGCCATGCTGAGAAGTGATTTCAGCTGGCCAAACTTATTAAGTCAGTCAAATGAAATAAGTAGAGAGAGCAGCGAGGCCTGTTGAAATGTTTGGCTGTGTTGAATTGAGGAATAAGGAAGGCAGTAGTAAAAAGTCAAAGCAAGGGATGAAACTCAACCTATATCTGAAAATTACTTGATGAGACAACGTTAAGAAATGCACTAGCATAAGGGCATAAGGCAGATCTCTTGTAGTTCCATAGGAATGTTTCGTCAGGTAATACCATGATCTAAGAGACTAAGACTATGTGGGCCAGTCTTTCCTTCGTGGGTTCCCTATCCAAATGAGATCTATTCTATTCGAAAAGCAGGTGTCTGAAGAAGCGTGACATTTATTGGTCGCCTCATTTTCATATATGTGCTCACTGTATGCTAAAAGCTTAATCTCCAATATTCTTAGTGTAAAGTAATCTTGGCTGTGCGCTTAAAATGCATACTCTGTAGATCTCAGTGTTGCTCAAGTCTCAGTTGTGGGATCAGTTTATTTTCACATGTTGCTGCTGAATCTAGATGATCTGAGATTACAGTTGCATCATTTGCAGCACGTATGGAACAAACAACATTTGTATCAGATACTCTTGAATTAGTAGAAACAACTTCATGGCTTTCACTGTTAGCTTAGCTACAAAAAAAGACTATCCGTAACTTTTGCAGTTTGAAGCTTGGTGTACATATAATGATAATTCAGCTTAGTTTATTGAGATAGATAATCTTTCAACTTGCGTTTTTAACATTTTGAAAATAATGTGCAAGGATAGGCGGCTAAACAACAACAGCTTGACTGGTCACATTCCAATGTCGTTGACCAATATCACCTCACTGCAAGTTTTGTAAGTTCCTTCTATCATTTTGTTTACAACCAACTGTTCCCATCAGTCAAAGAATGACATTCATGAACATTATCTTTTCATGCAGGGATTTGTCTAACAATCGCCTTTCCGGATCTGTACCAGACAATGGTTCCTTTTCCTTATTTACACCGATAAGGTTTGTGCTATATCACTTATAGGTTGATGAAGTTTTAAATTTTGTGGAACAGAACTTTATATGTTGAGCTTCTGACTGGATATGTGTCTTTGTATGTAGTTTTGCCAATAATTTGAATCTATGTGGTCCTGTCACTGGACGGCCTTGTCCGGGATCTCCGCCATTTTCTCCCCCTCCTCCATTCATACCACCAACCCCAGTTGATTCCCAAGGTATTATTATGAACTTTAAACAACTTGTAAGCATGCTGTTACCGTTTGAAATCAGTGTTCATATTCAGCAATTCTATTAAGTGTCCTAGGCTTACTGTATAAATTTCTCAGTCCGATTTTTTTTTCTTTTTTCTTTTTAGATCAATCAGTCCAAAATTTTTTGACTAGGTTTGTGGCCTTTTTAATCTCTGAATCAATGCTGTCGTGCATTAAATTGTATTTATTTATGTGAGGTCGATGCCTGAAAAAGAAAGCTAGGTCAAATTGGTAAATGTGTTGCTTTGAAGTTTGTTAAGCATGAGTGCTCATGCACAGCCATAAAACTTGTGTACTTTGATTTACTTCTTGCCTGTTATCATTAAATAAGTAAATGAGGTATAGGAGGACTGATGTAATTTGCACTTGCCTAACACCTGCTCTCTTACAACGTTTTTGATTTCTGTTTAGGTGGCAGTAGTACCACAGGAGCAATTGCTGGGGGAGTTGCTGCTGGTGCTGCTTTGTTATTTGCTGCCCCTGCAATATTGTTTGCTTGGTGGAGACGAAGGAAGCCACAAGAATATTTCTTTGATGTGCCTGGTATTTACCTAAGATCTTTGATCTTTTGCATTATAGCCGTGTTATAAAACCATAGCTTCTAACCCTATTCGAATAAATTTTGGCGTGAGGATGAGTAGAGTATTTTTCCAGATTCCAGATTAAGTAAATCTGTCTTTTGTCCTTGTTTTACAGCTGAGGAGGATCCAGATGTCCATTTAGGCCAGCTTAAAAGGTTTTCTCTACGAGAACTCCAAGTTGCCACTGACAGTTTCAGTAACAAAAACATACTTGGCAGAGGAGGGTTCGGTAAGGTTTATAAAGGACGTCTTGCTGATGGATCACTGGTTGCGGTGAAAAGACTGAAGGAGGAGCGTACTCCTGGTGGTGAGCTTCAATTTCAAACGGAAGTGGAGATGATAAGCATGGCCGTCCATCGAAATTTACTCAGGCTGCGTGGTTTTTGCATGACACCGACTGAACGGTTACTTGTTTACCCCTATATGGCTAATGGGAGTGTAGCCTCTTGCTTAAGAGGTAAAGCCGATGAATACTCTTACCTTGGCTAAAAGATCCTATTTTTGTGGTGTCAATGAATATGAGAAGTAGATGGACGGGATTGATCATCCTTCGTCATACCATACTTCAGAGAATCTATTGGATGCTTTAAATAGTATTACTGACTAGTGCTTTTATGTTCAGAACGTCCACCAAATGAACCCCCACTGGATTGGCCAACACGCAAGCGAATTGCTTTAGGATCTGCAAGAGGACTTTCTTATCTGCATGATCATTGTGACCCGAAGATCATTCATCGTGATGTAAAAGCTGCTAATATATTGTTGGATGAAGAGTTTGAAGCTGTTGTTGGTGACTTTGGTTTGGCTAAGCTGATGGACTACAAGGACACTCATGTGACTACTGCTGTACGTGGGACCATCGGACATATAGCTCCCGAATACCTGTCTACTGGAAAATCTTCTGAGAAGACTGATGTTTTTGGATATGGCATTATGCTTCTTGAGCTAATCACTGGGCAGAGAGCTTTTGATCTCGCTCGGCTTGCAAACGACGACGACGTGATGTTGCTTGATTGGGTAAGATTCTTTCACCTTTGATGTTCATGATCATCTTTGTCTGTTTGTATATGTTACCTCGGGGCCATCTTTCGATTTTCTCATCTGGAAATCTTTGAAGAGGCATGGAGTACCTTGGTTTGACCTTCCACAGTACATCTACAAGTGATTTTGTTTGCAATACCGTTTACCCATCTCTAGCTTTGCCTTCCAACTCTCGTTGTAGTTAGATACTTAGAGTCTTAAATGATGACCGATGACATAGTTAGTGGGTTCTGTTTGGAAGTGTTGATCATCAGGTGAATTCAGTTTACATGGCAGTTTAACAATCTTCCTTCAAAGGTTACTGGATTTGCATCTGTTTTAGTTGACAATAGTTCCATGAGTGGCAAGTTCTCTCATTTTGTTTCCCATGGTAATTCGTTTAGAATAGTTGTATTCTTCTTACTCGTCCTATTTGAAACTTAGCTTGTTGACTTGCTCGTCTGTTGTGAAATCGTTGAGAATGACGTCGTGTATATTTTTTTTTTTTTTTTGTGACGGCATATGGTATAAACTGATTCACATCCTTTTTTCACCAAATGGTATTACAGGTCAAAGGACTTCTCAAGGAGAAGAAATTAGAAATGCTAGTTGATCCTGACCTACAAACTAACTACATCGACTCAGAAGTTGAACA
>JBBYHQ010008994.1:0-11086 GCA_038382645.1 Spergularia azorica | reverse complement strand
CACCTAAGTTTAAAAAGTAAAGTGGGTGACAGCTTTGTATATGTATCAGATTCCAGTCATCAACCGAGCTTGCCCAGCTGCCCATGACCCCCACATATCTTGTGGAGCATCTCCAAGCCTCTGGCGGAAGCAGACAAGGCAAGCATTGAGGATATAGGAGTGCACAGCCATCATTTGACTTTTAGATTGGAGAGTAATGGATTTAGAGATAGAACAATGATTGATGAGGAATGGGAATGTTCCAAAGACCTTGTTAGCCTATCTTAACTGCTGGCAGGGCTTGGAACTCTGCTTTCTAAAAAGGCCCTTCATGTACAGTAATTAATTGCTCTAGTCCAATAGAAAACAAGTGGCAACACAATGAAACTAAACCCAAAAAGAAGGCACAAGAGGGTCCATAACATCTCCCGACAACAGATAGGAATAATTGAACAGCAGAGAAGAATGACTTTAGGATACAATCCCAAAATGACAAAATAGAGAAAGCAAGAGACATCCTACTCGAATTTCCTCCAAAGTCAACAGTAGATTTCCAGTTTGATATGTTTTGGTGTTTCCTTCCTCTAAAGTAGGAGAATACATTCATTTTCAAAGAATTCTTATGTATAACAGAACAAAAATTAAAATCCAAACATTAAGTACCTAAAGAGTTCACCCCAATATATTAAGTAGAACATACTTTCTGATTCATTGCAGAATCTGAAACCAATTACTGCCCTAAATTCTCCGAATAGACCACGCAACTAGATAAAAGGACTATAACTTTTACAAGTCCAATAGTGAACTCGATACTACATCACTACTATCAATGGAAACAAATCAAACTATCTTGCAAGCTAAAATTGAATACAGTAGTCTTATACTTACAAGCCATGATGAATTCTCAATGCTAGAAAAGAAATTGGTTCCAGGGATTAAAATGTTGAATGACCCATAAGTATCTGTCAACACCAGCGTTATGAGATCATAGCAGATTACAGAACTAGCTTAAGTAGCATCGCAGAATTGCAAGATAGAACTGCGAAAAATAAGAAAGAGAAATAAAGAGTAAACAACTCACAAGCAAACCCAGACAAAATGCCACATAGATGCCCCAGCAATGAGACATTAGTCATGAGAAGTTGAAAGACCACTAACAAGATCCAAGGATACCTGACAATTTTTGCAAAAATATATAAAGGGATTTGAAAATCTGTCCTGTAAAATATAGCAAGCGTAGGTCAGAAAAATATTTTTGAAGATAAGGAGACAAGTGGCCAACTTACCATTTGGTAGGCACATCGAAAAGTCCAAATACACTGCAAAGTGGGAGAGGATAGCATTAGGTATCAGTAGAGCACTAAATCGAACAAACAAACAGAAAACGGTTGACCCTCGATACAAACCTCCTAGATTGTACGCCACTCAAGCTTGTCTCCATAACAATCATAGAGAAGAGAATTCCTGAGAATCCTATGGAGCATGTGATCATTAGTTCTGGAAAAGGATGGATTGGGTTGTACGCCCCCAAGAGTGCAATAAGAACATGAAGTACTGCATTGCTCAAGGCCAACAACAACATTGTGTATAGAAGTCGTACAGATCCCATGATCCTCTCCAGCTCAGAACCCAATGGAACTAAAGCTAACATGTTGAAGAAGACATGTAGGAATGACCCGTGAAAGAGAACAGAGGTATATATTCTGTAAACTGTCAGAACAAAACGAAACAGGACCATCAGAAATAATTTTTGGCTTAAAGAGCCTTACTTAGAAATTAGTGAATTTCAGTCAATAATACTTATGGAATTAAGTCAATCAAGAGATAGATGAAACTTTAGTTAAGAGAACAAGTAACTGAGAAGAAGCATACAACATGGAAAAGAAGGCAGCTAATAGAGCTACTAGTAATCACATCTACTCAAAGAAGGAACATAGACATCACGGAATCAATTGCCACCATCTAATCCATTAGAAAATTGCCTGAATAAAATACATGGTAAGAGCAAATTAATCTCATGCTAACAACTGCTACATATTTACATAACGACCTGAAATAAAATAGTGAATTGCCTGCAGCATCGACTAGTTTCATCATAGATCAAACCAGCGGATAGCATTTCCACAAACATTGTGGTAAAAAGTACCCTAAAAGTAGAACTAATTATGTCAATGAGTCTTGAATCTTGGAAGCTCTCGGTTGATCAACAATTGAACTTTTTAGAAACTAAGGCGTATTTCACAAATCACAATAATTACGATGAACGGCCAACTCATGAAGTTGCCAAAAAATGAAACCAAAAATAACAAAGTCGATCAACAATTGAACTTTTTAGAAACTTAGGCATATTTCACATATCACAATAATTACGATGAACGCCCAACTCATGAAGTTGCCAAAAAATAAAACCAAAAATAACAAAGAACAAATCCATGATTTGTAGTCTCAGGCTTAAATGATTATAAGTAATGTTGTGTACCTTGAAACTGTGATATAATTGCTGAAGGCAAGAAGCATATCTCTGCGAATGAGTCATAACCAACAAAAAGGCAAACCAAGTAAATTGCCGCACAAACAGCAACCACAGCAGATGTCACAAACGGAATGCCTTCCCACCACTGATTCAGACGAGTGGAGACACTAGCCTTCACATCAACATACAAGAAGTGAAAACCTCTAACATTAGACAGAACGGTTTAATCACTAAAACTAGGAAATCTGTCATTGCAACTTCGAATATAGAAACAGAAGTTTGGAATCATATCATTTTTACAAATCTAACAAGCAGCAACCTAAGATGGCTACAACAGCATAGTGGTAGATACTCACTCGATTGACAATATGAAACAAATGGAGAAGTTTCAAGCCTTGTATTGCATTAAAGAAGCAGAAAAGAGCAAGTATATATTAGAAAGCCTAAATCTAGCAGATCAAGAATCAACTGAGCCTTGAAGCATTAGGATTCAGATCCCCTTTCTAATGGTGTCTTAAAGAATGGGGTTACAGGCAGCTATCATGTAACATAATTAACAATCTGGATCAATCATTTTAGTACAGATACTTTCTTCCTAATGTAAGCAGGAATGACTGGTTAGTTGAAGCATCCCAAGTAATCAGGCTCCTTGCATCTTTGCAACCCTTGTTTCAGAAACCAACCAAATGTGTGATGAAGATGGGGCAAAGTACAACAGCACGAGACACAACTGTTTCATCTAATTGTTTCCCAAAAAAGCTGTCCAAATACTTCTATCACAAACTCGAATAGTCCCATTGTTTCTGTGTTTCACTTTTACATAAAAAGAAACACTCCCAAGTTTCCTAAAAGTAGTAATACACACACACACACAAAAAGAAAAAAGAAAAAAAGGGGGCCTCTATTCTATTGACCAAATATAAGAAGGTTTCGACTCCAACTCAACATGACAATCAGAAGAACAAGGTACAATTACTGCCCAGGTAAGGTAATGGACGCTATTGTTTATTACTTTATTGTTGTGTACAGCTATAGAATAAATCTTCCCATTCCCACATCATGTATGTTCACTTGCATTTATGAGAACCTAGGTGTTACAGAAACATCAAAACAATCATCACACTCTTACTTAGTAATAGAAAGAACAACCATTTTCTACTTGTCACTTAAATCAACATTCTAGACGATGCTTCTTAATCTGAGGCAAAACATCCATTACCATGCCTTTAACCATTACTTACTAGTTAATACCATACGGTCTGCTAAAGTACATAGACTATATCTTATTCTCAACATATGCCTCTCAAGGATCCTGTTCCATCTTAGTTGCTGAAATGCCTAGTGTCTTGTCATTGTACCACATACCCTTAACAACCAAAACCGCTCAAAATAAACAACAGTAATAGGGTTTAATCACCTTACGGAGTCCGGATTGTAAGTGAAAATTAGGAAGCTAAGGAGTGTACCAGAAAGTAGTAATGGCTGAAACTTCGGAACAACTAACCCTGGATTGTGAAGAAAAAGCACCCAATTTAGATGTTAAAACTCTTAGAAAGTCATTCTAGAGCAGAGGCTCAATTCTCACATAACCATCACGTAACCTGTCAACCCATCAGTCCATCAATCCCAACTTATTCAGCATAACTGCAGATCATTCTTAATAATCTCATATTACGTAAACCACTTTTGGAAACCAACTCTCATCACTCTCTTATGGTTGTACATCACAATTGGTCCTAGATAGTTCTTTCGTTTGCTCTCAAACAAAACCATCTACGCTTTCTCTTTCTGTTTCTCGGAAGCTACCAATCTTTCAAACACTAATCAAAACTCTCTAACAGATCTCGTGGCAATACTTCGCCCCCAACTTCCTTCACTCAATTCGATAACACACAAACCATTGAAGCAAAACCCCAATTCAACTTCCCACACTCTATCAAGACCACCCCACAAAGGTTCCTCTAGTAAAGTCCAAATTCTGATTACCATCCACTCAACTTCATAATCATCTTATTTCCATAATCTTCCCCAAAACCCATGATTTTATTTACATTTCAATTCCATTTCACCCTATGATTTTGATTTCGAAGAAAACCCCAAATTAGCATTTGCATACATATGATTATCCCAAAACCCAGAATTCTATTCTCATTTCTAATAAAACCCACTAAATTATTTCTACCTGTGAACAATATCAAATTGGGTATAGCAAAATTACACATAACCTCACAAATTCCAGAAAACCCATAATTATTACTTATATTATAATTAAAATGAGAACAGCAATGAAATTAAATCCAGCAGAAGAAAAATTAAACGAAAAAGTGGAAGAAAATTTACCTCAGTAACAATGTTAGGCCTCATTTCTGACAGTAAATTGAAGTCAACTTACAGTGACAGCAAGAATTATAGAATCCAGATGAGTGAGATCATCACAGTGTATGAATTCTTCTGGAAATTTGGGTTTTAAAGTGTTCCGTAAATTACAAGTTTTTGGTTGTTAAAAGAAGTTTTTGGAGTCCAACGATCTTTCTGGGTCTTTGATTAGTCAGTCGGGTCGGTTTCTATTTGGTTTGCTCAAACTAAAGTCCGACCCATTACTGTATGGACCATGATCCATCTATGATATACGGAGTATGATCTAATCCCATAAATTTAGTCTTAAAACATTTTTTTTATCAAGATTCAGCAGGTAGCAATATGCAAAAATTTGACACTAGTTGGTCGAAATTTGTAATCGTATTTTATGTCACGAAGAGTATGAAAAAAAAAGGGTGACTGCATTATATATCGGTGACAGATTTTGGCATATTGATGATCGTTACGCACAAAAAAAGTGTAATAGTTTCCCCCAAAGAATCGTACATATAGATCTAGTCATTTTTCTTTTCTAACAAATAAGTATAAAATGATCAAGATATTGGCAAGTGATGGACGACTGGACGTAGGTCTGTGTTTATCTTTTTCCTTTTTATTTTTTAACAAAGAGGTAGTTTACTATCTCTTTACAAATTACCATGTGAAGTTACGCATTAATTAGTTGCATAGTTACGCTAACAAAAATGAGATCACAGTTACGAGTATAGCAAACTAGATATACTTGACAGATCATACTTAACCGTGCATCAACTCTCGGGGTTATATTGACCTCAAAAAGAGAAAACACCATCGACGTTATATATTTTTATCTCAGACAAGACTTATACTGAATCTCTTACAGATGTCTTTAGTAATCGGTGCGCGAAATTGAGAATTACGTGCTTGAAAAAGTGTACAGCAATGCAAATTACTGTAAAATGCAATGTAGGCAAAGTAACATAAGAATCCAATAAACTGTCGCAGTCTAGCAGAAAGACTAATTAGGTTTCATGGTTCGAGTATCTACCAGGCAATCTGTCTTATGAGGCAACTAATGGAGAATTATCAAATCGCACGAGAAAATACTTGCCGAGGATTGAATCGCCTCGCATGTATAAGCAAACAAATTAACAACATTCCAATTCAAGTAACGGCTCCCAAATTGTCCAGAAATGCTGCCAGAAATCCTTACTCGAGGGGTGGGGAAAGTCTGAAGAATGATTCACTTTCATTCGCACGAAATGGAGTATTACCACTATTTTTGAAACTTCTAACTATTGATTTAATGCCTATAAGACGGGTTTTAATCGACAAAAAACCCTACTCTTCTGACTCCCAACGTCCCAATCTTTGTCCAGGGTCATAATTTGTGAACAATCGAAACTCATTCCCAAGTTTGCTGGAATGCTCTGGTCGAAATGCACAGGGGCGCAGCCCCAAGAGTTTTGCAGCCCTTTCTTTCTGTACTGCCCCTGCATGGAAAGAAATGTGTAACCGGTGACTTACACAATTAAAAACAACTGATGGATAGGATTTCAAACACAGTTGCACTACAAATCTATGCCAACCAGGTCACATTTTTCCATGTTGATGTGCATTGTATATGATAGAGCAAACTAAAGAAACAATTGAACATTCATAGATATGTAATCAACAACATACGGAGTAATTGGATGTTACCTCAAAAAAAAAAAAAAAAATTTGGACCAAGGGTTTAAGAGGTTTCAGAAGGTGAAAGATGATTTCTAAATGATGTTCATTAAACAAGAAGAGGGAAGAACACACAGCATAAGTATTTTCAAAGTAAAATGAAACTCAGTAACAATAATAATATTCACTTCATTATATCGCCATAAAAATATGCAAGAAGAACCAAATGCATTGGCCACTGTATAGAGCTAAGAGACTAACTGACCGACAAAGAATCATGATTACACGAGTACTCAGAGCTACAAAGCGATGAAATGAAAGGCAATGTTGCTTACCAGTAAGCAGGAGCAAGAAAAATTTTCCAGGTTTCGCAAGAAAGGCTATTGTCTGAGCAACTTTCTCCAAACATTCCTCGCTCTTCAGTTAAAAAAGTATTAGGCACACAGTCAGTTCAGCAGCCATGACACATTGAAACACAAAGTAAGCAAATTTAAATCGAGATTATCACTTTCTCAATGCCCTTTCGTGAATAGAACAAATACTGCTGCCTTAACAAAAGTCACTATCAATTTCTCAATGCCTGGAGAAAGGCTCTTAACTTGCCTTGGCAAAGTGAGAAGGATGGGGGGGGGGGGGGGCGTCAGGGGGCCGTATTTTCACAGCTTTACCCCTGTGAACTAAAAGGCTGTTTCAACCCTCTCCTGCAAATTGAGGATCTCATGGGCATTAAGCTAAACCCAGGAAAAAAAATTTTAAATTCAATATGCATATCAAAGCCTAGCATTTACAGACAACCACTACATGCAGTTGCATCATTTCAGACTGTCATCTAGGAGCTAATACTATGGGGTCGTTCAACACATAACAAAAGCTATGCGTATAGATACCAAAGTTTCTCAGGTAGATAGTTGCACTTGTACAAGGTTAGGCAACATCAAAGTGTCAAACTATTTCAAAAGAAATCCCACAGGGAACAACAATAGGAAGACTAAGAATTTGCAACAATGCAGAACCAAAGTTGCGTAGAATTCAGTTCTTACCAAATAAGGAGGATCTGCAACAATAATCTGATAAGTGTGCTTCATCTCTTGGGGCAACTCTTCAGGTACGTTGTAATCATAGAATGTAAAATCACTTCCATATTGCTGGAAACGTTTGTCATATTCAAGAAGTTGCGCAGACATGTTTGGGTACATCTTCTGAAGTTCAAACAGACCATTTATACATGAGAATTAAGATGACAACCAGATAAAACTTCCTAAGACTTCCACAAGTATAAAGACATAAAACTGTACATGAAAACAATATGTTGCAATGAAGATATATGCTGACTGAGTTTCCTACATTTAGCAGAGTCAGCTACGTGCCTACGCCAATGAGAATATTCTGAAAACGACGAGGTACAGGCGTACAGCCATACAAGATTCATTTGAAAGATTCAAGAATAATTACAAAATCTAAAATTCCAGCAAGATCATGTGTCCAAAACAGTTTATATAAAGGGTTCATATATACCAAGATGATAAACAGGATACAATCCGTTAGTACTCAACTTCTGCTATATAATGGGATAGTTCATTGTATCCACAAGCTACCGCCTCTCATCCTACCAATTATTTGTGAACAGAAATTCACCTCTAAATCTGCTATAGTGGCATCACACACTATGTCTCTTACACAAGAGAAATCAACATTTATTCAGATCCAAGTAACCAACTTCCCCCAACACATCCAGCATACAAAAAAATGTCGTTCTACTGACTTTCAATTGCCATTGACAAATGCACCACATTGTCGACTAATTCTAATTTTTAACGTTAGCATGCATATGTTCAGCTTCTTCGCGCCTCCCTTCCTCCAATAGTTATAATTCAAACTGTGATAGGCTGCTAACAATGCTTCTCCTCAATTATCTATGGGAAGGATTTTTAAAGCTCTACCCTTGAAGATGTAAATCTAACTTCCATAGGCCTCAGACTCTGATTCGACTTATGTCATCAGTCCACGTCAAACCGGTTGAACTAATCTGGAAAATAGGTCGTAACACCAAATTAAAGAAGATCAATATTCGCCCAATTTCTTTCAATTCTTTACGTTTGGTTCAGGTTCCTCTCACTTGTCCAAATCAAACGTAACGAATCCAATAAAGGGATGGCATACATTACAATGCACCACAAATTCATGTGTAGAAATTAGGCATACATTAAAATGGATGGCATTAGTAATTTAGTAGTGTTTATCAAACATGCACTTAATCTAACATTGCTTCACGGTTTCAGACGACGATTCATGTTAACCGACCCCAAATCATTGTCGTTGTTGTAACACTTAATTTAACATTCCGATTAATCCAATTGAATTGAACTAGAAAACGTCACAGTAACCGTGGATAACTTCCCTAACAATATTCAATTAACAAACTAAAATAAAATTCCATGAAAAAAACAGGTAAATAAGTAGGAGAGAGAGAGAGAGAGAACCACCTTGAGGTAAGCAAAGAGTGTGGGGCAAGCAACGCAGGCGACGGAGGCGGAGGTGTCGGCGTCGGAGAAGTGAGTGGAGAGGAGAGAGAAAACTTCATCAGCGACGGTGCGGGCGGTGTCGGGGGAGTACCAGAACTGACTGAGCCGCCAATCTTCTTGAGGAAGCGACACCGATTCTTCCCCTTCTGTCTCTCTTTCCTCGGCTGACTGCGGCTGACTACTCGCCAGGAAGTCTCGGAGAGCTTCTAGAGCGTATGGGCTTAGGGTTGGAACATCGTCGTCGTCGCCGCCGCCGCTGCCGCCGTCTACTTCAGTGGCTGCTTTTGTCGGAAGATTTGCTTCGGCTTTCATTTCAATGGTGTCGCCGTCTTTTTTCAATTCCATGGTTTTTTTTTTCCGGCGAAAGAAAATGGAACCTCTCTCGTCAATCTCAGTCCTCACTCGTCAGTCGTCCTAATAATTTGCACATTAGTAACATAGTTAGCAAAGAGCCTTGAGTTGGCAAGGCTTACCCGACTCGGCTCACTCGAGTAACAACGTACAGCTAGATGGTATATAGATTGATGTGGTTCATGGAATTGTTTTACCCAACACGATCACAAAATATCTTAGACCCAAAACTGAACGCGCATGACTCAAAGAGATATGTTAAGACTTGGGTCAAATGATGACTTGATTCTGTTTAGTTTAAAAACGGGATGACAAGATTGAAATGTTATTTAGTCTATCTTTAGATTTTTTAACTCAATGCTTAAGGTAACCAAGCAAATGATGCTCTTAAGTTGGAGTAGAGTTGGAAGACATTGATGGATTAAGGTAAAGGTTGTAGAGAACATATGAAAGTTTTTCAATGCCGGAATGTACAAGAGTACATCAGTATCTTGGTAGTTTGGTGCATTGCATTGGGAACACGTCTAAAACGCGTAAAAGTAAATGAAAGACTAACGGACTTGTTTTAAATGAGGGTAATTATAAATTTTATGCTAGTAACCAAGACGAAACAAAGAGATCCGACGAAAGGGGAGAAGTAACAGTGTTAAAGTTACTCCAAATGATGACTTGATTCTGTTTAGTTTAAAAAACGGCATGACAAGATTGAAATGTTATTTAGTCTATCATTAGGGTTTAACTTAATGATAAGGTAACCAATGAAATGATGTTGTTTATTGGAGTAGAGACGGTAGACATTCATGGATTAAGGTAGAGGTTGTAGGACCTAATGAAAGTTATTCAATGCTGGAATTCACAAGAGTAAATCAGTACGTTGGCACTTAGGCAGTTTGGTGCACTGCCTTCCTCTAAAAGTCATAAAAGGAAATGAATTACTTACAGACTCGCTTTAAATGAGGGTAAATTAAAATGTTACGTGAGTGACCAAGACGAAACAAAGAGATCCCACACGAAAAGGGCAAAGTGACAGTGTTAAAGTTACTCCATTATAGGGAAAATTGAACTTTACCATCTATAATCCTACAGTAAGTCAATAACCGCGAATGCGAGTTATATATTCTAGCACCACCTTTCTGCTCTCCTAAAAGTTAATGTCTTAACAACTACGGAGTACTATTCGAAACATGGCCTCAAAGTTCGATCATCTGCTGGATACTGCTACGCTGGTCTCCTGAGCACTGTGAGAGATTTCAGCAGTCCACTGACAGTAGTAGTACATTGCAATGCTCAGATATGTTCTACTAGAAGGTCATTGCTGAGTGTTGCATACCAAAAACCACTTTCTGAAATTCCTATATGTTTGAAATCTCTTCCCCACTATCTTCCTTGAACACATCTTCAAAAGCACAATTGCCTGAGATATATTCAACCAATTTTTTATGACTCTCGGCGGGGAAAACACCCTTGTCTTTGAATGACTCCATCATCGCATGCAGCCGTTCTGAATCTCCTTCGTCTTTTAAATGGTTTAGGCAGGCGGCCACAGTTTCCTGGCTTGCTATCCAACGTACCAGAGAGTGATATTCCAATAAAGCAGGCTCCATTGCTTCCACTGCCTTAGCCATCTGATTGCTCTGAACATACCCAAACGACAACCAAGACCATGTGAATGAGTCGGGCTTTTGCCATTTCTCTGTTTTCATTCTCTTTACTAAAGCCTCAGCCTTCTCTATCAAACCCCTTTGGCAGTAAG
>JBBYHQ010008984.1:0-11089 GCA_038382645.1 Spergularia azorica | reverse complement strand
TGGGGGCGGGGTGGTTAGGTGGTGCGTGGTGGTGGAGGTAGGTGGTTATGAGAGGAGAGAGAAAATAAAGGGGGAGGAGGGAGAGAATATGGGTTGGGTTTTAGTTGAATAATTATTGGGCCAAATTTGACATGAGTCCAACAGAAATTGTAAACATAAACAAAACAAATAAAAGCCTAGTTTGAAAAAGGCCCAGAGGGTACCATTCTATCCGTACCCCCGGGGTACGATAGTATTTGCGGGCTACCATAAGACTGATGTTGTTGTAGATGTTGTGAGATAAGTGAAAGTACAGTATTGGGGTTTGGAATGCTATTATTGAAGGCTATATCATTTATGTGAGTCCAAATTGCTAGTAAAGTTGCTATGAAATAGACAGTAGGATAGATTTCATGATGAGAGGATAGGTATTCCTAGAAGACCACATTTCCAAATTCTTCGTGTGAAAGAGCAGTCTCTGAATAGGTGTTCTGTTGTTTCTGGGAGAAAGTTGAATAGAAGACTAGTGCTTACCGCAATACCTTTCTTGTGCAGAAGTTCCTTGGTTGGCAGAATCTAATGTAGCAATTTCCATAGAAAGAAGATCCACCTTGGTTAATTGGAAAGGACCAAAGCATTTCCCAGCTATTGATCTTTTGCCAAAAGTGTTCCGCTGGAGCTCTGTTTCCCTGAGATATTTATAGCCTGATTTTGTTGTGTAAAATCCATCGCTTGTGAACTTCCAGTACATGAAATCATCTTGAGAACAAAGTGGAGGTTCCATTGAACATATTTTCGTAGCTGAATTTGCTGAGAAGATTTACGGATTTCAATTTCATTCCAAGACAGGTCTGGTAGTATGAGTAGTATGAGTTTGTTCAATGAAAGAGAGCTGGTTGTTGTGTTATCCTTCAGAAGAGGTTGGTGCCTATTAACCCAGCTTGAGGAAGAGAAATCACTTTATTTCCATTGCATAATTTTCATGCTAATCCGCCACTGAGAGCATGAGCTGATTTATGGATACCTCTCCAAGCCCAAGATGGGCGTGTGCTTGTCGGTTTTGGTCTTTGAAAACCTTTTTTGAAGTCATCTGCATATTTGGCTTTATATGTTTTTGAAAGAAAAGTTGTGGGTTGTTAACAATTCTCCAGAAATTTTTACCCAAAAAAGCTTGATTTAAGGACTTGATGTCCCTTAAACCAATCCCACCTTCAGATTTGGAAGACTGGGTGTCGAAAGAGGTAGCCAATGAAGACCACGTTTTTACAGTGGAGCTCCAGAAGAAGGTAAGGATTGCTGATTGTATTTTATTTGTGATTCCGGCCGGTAGTTCAAAAATAGAGAGAATGTGGGACGGATACCCGATAAGGAAGGCATTGATTAAAATTAATTTTGCCGGTTGAGGTAATTTGAGAGGAGCCATAGCTAAAATCTTGGACCTGGTTTTGTCAACCAGAAACTGAAAGGTTGTTCCTTTCTTTCTCGGAAGATCAATTGGAACACCCAGGTAAGTACCAAAAATGCTCACTGATTTCATATGCAAGATTTTGCAAAGGTATTCTTTGTAGTCAGTGGGGGTATTTGGACTAAATTTTAGATATGATTTTTTGTAGTTTATCATTTGCCCTGAAATTTTACTGAAAGTACTAATTATGTCTCTGAGTTGAGAGCAGTAGGATGGATTTGCTTTACGGCAAATAAGAGAATCATCAGCATAAAAGAGGTGAGTGATGGAAGGACTGTATCGGGACAGTTTAAGACCATGTATTAAGCCGGATTTCTCAGCCTGTGTAAGGGGAGAGTGGATCACCTTGACGAAGGCCGCAACAAGGGTTGAAAGGTGTGGTCGGAACTCCGACGATCAAAACTTGATATGATACAGTAGTGAAACATTGTGATAGTAAATGAATCCATGAATTAGGGAATTCATGTCGTCGTAGCAGCTCTATAAGGAACGACCAAGAGACTCGATCAAAGGCTTTGCTCATGTCTAGTTTCAACATGGCCAAGCATTTTGTGCCTTTTGTACGCTGATTTAAATATGAGATTAGCTCATGATCCAGTAGACAGCCATCTCTCATCAATCTGCCCGAAATTAAAGCAAGGTGTGTATCCTGGACTAATGAAGGTAGGACCTTTTTTAGCCTTTTAGCTATACATCTCGCTAAAGCTCTGTAGATTACATTAATTAGACTTATTGGCCGGTAATGTGAAATCTCCAATGGTGCTGCAACTTTTGGAATTAGAACAATAAAAGTTCTATTCCATTCTTTGAGCAAGAAACCATTATTGAGGAAAGAGAGGGTTGCCGCGGTTATGTCTTCACCGAGTATGGGCCAGAATTGTTTGTAAAAGGCGGAAGTGAAACCATCAGGCCCAGGGGATATATTTTTTTTGTAGGGTTAAGAAACTGTTTTTAATTTCCTCTGCTGTGAAAGGGGTGCATAACCATTTTTTTTGGTATTCTGAAAGAGTTGGGAGGTTGATAGAATCTAGGTCGGTGAAGCTCATTGCAGTATGATCTGAATGATAAATCTCTTGAAAGTGTTATGTGATAATCGTTTGAATTTCAGAAGGTTCTTGTGTCCGTCAGCCATTTATATCTTTGAGAGAGGAGATGGTGTTCTTGCGGGATCTCTGCTTGGTTTTGGCAAAAAGATAGGCAGTGGGTAGATCCGCAATTGCCTGGTTCTTTATTTTTGCTCTTTGTAGCCAATATTGGTGCTGAATTGTGATGTTAGTGTTGACGCCATTTCTTTGTTGCATGAAGCTTAATGTTGTAGGAATGTCATTGATGTTGGGAATTTGATCCTGTAAATCTCTTGTGACAAGTTTTAATTATTCTTATTGATACAGGAATAAAGACTAGGGGCATGTCCAAATTACATGAGATAGCTGCTTCAAATGCTACTCAGAATTTCCAGTCAAGTTCAAGCCAAGAAGCTTAGTCAGCAGCCGAAAATGGGTCAGGGTATGGGTCAGGATTGTCCTTGGTCACATACAAGGGCCTGCAAAGCTGAGCCTCGTCTATCCTAAGAATAATAAGGCAAAGGTGTCAGGAATTAGGTGAGAAATCAGTCAGCAAAATCATGACCATCTCTTTATGCAAATTCTTGCCAAAATTAGCAAGCTTATCACATGAGCAGTTGAAAGCGACGGGAAGTGGTCCTGCAAACTGGTGGCGTCTTCTTTTGCAAGCAACAGCTTGTATAGTACTGCAAGGAGCGTCTTTGTGATCACATGCACAAGAAGACAACCACCTAATTTCTGTACTAGCCAATAGAATTTCATTTCTGTCATAATTATTTTGTTTTTCTGCATTTCTGGACTTTTCCTTGTACGAAAATTCCTCAGCCTTCAGATGTACATTGGAGGGTCGAGATACATTATATGCCTCTATATATAGAGTGCAAAGTTGTAAGGAGAAGGCAGTTGTTATTGAATTAAAATCTGAGTTATCTCATTCATCCTTTGTGGTGTTTTCAGGCGACCTTTGTGGCGCTTTTCTGTCCTTCGTGGCTGGGTTTTGGTGTGATTTGCACCACTTATCTGTTAACTTCACAACATTCTTGCTTTCTTCTTTACCTTAATCTAAGAAAATCTTCAACAAATTTTAAACTTAAGAATCCTCATTAACCTATATGTTTACGTATCACTTATGCTCGTCCCTCATAGGCCTGGAGAGGTATTTACAAAACAACTCACTCTCTGCACTCTGGTTTGGCTTGGAAGCCAGGAAATGGAAATAGTATCAATCTCTTAACTTCAAACTGGGCCAATGGTCACAAACCTTCTTATGCCCAAAATGTTAATCCTTCTGACTTGAGTGCATTACCTTAAACTCTATCACTTCTCAAGACTCAAATTGGAACGCTCCTATTATCTACAAAATTTTTGCTACTGGTTCGGCGGACGAAATTTGTACGATGGAACACTCTAAAATCCGGTTACGATTTTCTACTTGGAGATACATACCTTGTGGAAGAAAAAATATGGAAAACACTCTGGTCTTTGAAGATTCAGTCGAAATGGAAACATTTTATTTGGAAGATAATTCACCAAGTCATGCCCACTCGTGAAATTCTCCAAAGGAAAGGAATTCCTATAAGTCAGTTGTGTCTTTTCTGCAAAAATTGAAGTATATTCGAAAATGAGTCAGAAGGTCTATCGTGTCACACCGCTATTAGATGAATTAAGATTCGTGTACCATTTATTTAATTTATTCTATTCTATTTGCTTGAAAAAAGGAAGACCGTTGATTAAAATAAACGCAGCCGTCCGATGATAAAGTGCAATCCCTAAAGTGGGCCACCATATAAATAGGCATTTTTCCCCCCATCATCTCACAAAACTCATTTTTTTTCAGGAGTTTAGTAGGGAGAGAGGGAGAAAAAAAAAATTTAGAGAGGATGAGAGACATAGAACATATGAAAGTTCCATTTTTATCTTTTTATCTCTACATTTTCCATACGAGAGATTGAGAGATTGGTTAAAATGAGAGATTGGGAAATTGGGTTAAACTCATATGTGTGGGTATTTTAGTTGTGATAACTGCCCAAGAAACCTTCTTTCCGGTCACCATTCCCCCAATCCGGTCACCATTTTCCTTAATCCGGTCACCATTCTCCTTAATCCGGTCACCGATCAACCGTTTACAAAATGGAGTGCTCCTCAACGCATTCCGGCACTATAAAAACCACACACCTAATTCCGGTCACGAATTCGCCGTCACCAATTCTGTTACAAAATTGACGTAGCGTAAATTGTTTCACTTACAAATTAGAAAAAACAAAGAAAAACATAAATCCTGAGTTTTATTTCTACATAGTAATATTTATCTATCGGTGGTTATTAATAATATTAAGGTCCTCATCTTTAAGTTTTGCCCATTTTACGTAAATGGTCAAAAAGTACTATAATAATTTTAGCAGAATCTAATTATCTGAAATTACAATATAAATGAATCAATAAAAAATAATACTCCCTTCAAGATTTGTCTCATTTCATTTGGGCACAAAGTTTAATGGTAGGGGGGTAGCCTTAATTTTTTACACTAAAGGGCATTTGTCCCATATGCACATGGGTGTGTCCTACCTTTAATGAAGGGTAAAATGAACTTATACCTATACGAATACCACAAAACTAGAAATGGGGCAAGTCTATTACACTATCTATCCCAAAAAGAAAAATGAGGCAAATCTAAGGAATCAGAGGGTTTGTAAGAGTATAAATACAAACTTGTAAAGAATTTATATTTATATGATGAAAATAATAATCCCTCCGGTTCTACTTAAACTTCTCACCCCCTTTTGGGCAAATCATATGAAAAAAGTAATAAATAATTTTTAATAGTTTTCTAATATATAAATTCTAAATCAATTATCACCAACAGCTTTATCTTACCTCCATAATTACTCCATCGACAAAAATAACATAATATTTTGGAAAAGGAAAACAAAGACAAAACCCCAAAAAATATGATGGAAAGTTAAAAACGACCAGAAAGGTATGTATTAAAACGCCACTATTTAAATTGTGCACCACTCTCTATATATAACAGAGGTGTTTGCACCATTATCTCTATATCTTTTCCTTTAACTGATTTATCCATTTGAACATCGCATTGCAAATGTTTGAAAATCATGTAATTCTCTCATTACAAAATAAACAACCGAAACATGTAGTAACTTGATTTAAGATATGTAACCAACGAATTTGGCAAACCAATTTCCAATTGACACAATGTTTAATTTCATAATAAATAATCAGATGACTTCCAATCTAACACTTCGCGATCCCCAGTGTGAGTTGTTGTTACTTCAGGCTTGTATTGCGGTCTTTAAGCTTTACTTTGCTTTGCTAAGGTTGTCTTCGACGCGGCACGTCGTTCCTCTTTAGAGCGAATTGCTGTTTTTATTTGGGGGCCAAGTTTTGGTGATTGGCAGCGGAGGTCAGCCACCTTGCCTTTCTCCCATGGGGGGCTTGGTGTTTCTTCTCCTGGTGATGCTATCCACTACGCATTCTTAGCGTCGCGATTGCAGTCCGCTGACTTGCAGGTTAAGCTACTTCAACGTGTTGGTGTTGTGTCTGTCAGCCCAACTTTTGATGATATTGCTGCCCCTAGACTCATGAAGAAACTGGCATACCTATATATCACTCGGGTCACTCACACTGCTGCCTCTATTTTCTCTCTCACACCGCGTCAATTGGCATTGTGACATTCACAACAGGGTGAGCACTGTTCGGATTGGTTTCGCGTGGTCCCGATTTCAGGCTTAGGGCAGACTATGAGTGTCCTGCTATCGTTTAGAGATCCCTTTGTTCTCTTTGGACCGGGCGTGTTCTGCTTGATCTCGGACATTCGCCGGTGATGTTTTGGGGACCATGCGGTATCGTGTCCATGTATCGTAGGTATCAAGTATCGTCATAATGCTGTTCGCGACACATTTGTAAACATCTGCTTTCGGTCCGAGTTCAGCAGGTAATGAGGTCAATTTTGGGCTTGTCGGCACTGATGGCAGGCCTCTTCGTCTTACGGATGTGCTATTATATTTGTGGGATGGTGGGCGTGACGTGTGTGTCGATTTGACTGGTTCATCGCCCTTAACTCAGTCTAATTTGGTCGGTTTTGAGCCAGGCGGGGTTGTGCGTGTTGCGCAAGCGTATTAAGTATTAGGACTGGTGCGATTCTTTGGGTTATGACTTCCTCCCTTTCTCCTTCTTTTCGTTAAGAGAAATTGGTGTCGGGTGTTGCTCTGCTGCAGCGGATTCAGCGGTATTCCCGGACGTGGAACATTGATGCGCAGGCTGCGGCACATATTTTCACACGTATTGGTTTTTCTATAGCCAAGAGTGTGGGACCTATATTGTTGCGGGGCTCCCTAACAACTTCTTGTAATTTCTTATTTGTAATTGCTAATATCATATTACGATAAAAGAAAACTCATGCTTGAAGGAAGATGAAACCATTCACTACAATTATTCAAACAAACAGGTTATTATATTAATCAATCCATTAATGATAAATGAATTTATTTTCATTAGTGACTATAATCTTTTAAAATGAACATAATTGTTGGAGTGAGTTTCTTCGAAGGACAGTTGATCAAGGCGCCTTGCCGAGTACCTGCAAAAAGGGAGCCTGGCTTTCACCAGGCGTCGCCCCTCCGACGCTCAAGTCAGTAAGATTGGCTCGAGAAGGGGTGGCAAATAAAGTAAAAGATGCCTTCAATGCGCAAATCTAGGGGAATAATTGGAGGAATAAAGAATGTCATAATTTGTGTGTAAGAACCTCATTTTGATGGGTCATAAAGGGGGTATTTATACGAGAAGAGGGGGGGCCTAGGAATAATCCTAGGTTTCCCCACTCAATCTTGACCCTTTATTCACCTTCCATCCAAGGGCTACCCCTAATTGGGTTTTATTGTATCACATGGGCCTTTACTAAGGTACACTACCTTAAGGGTTATGGCCCAATCACAAAGTGGTACCAACAGAGCCCCTCGAAGCCTGGTCGCGCCCTTCGTTGTCGGCGAGGGCGGACTCGTTAGTAGCGACTAGGGTATGACCCCTGGCCGCCCTTTATCGAGGTGTACTCTGTGGACCTTGGTAAATCCATGTGATGCAACGTACCCTTTCGATGCTTTCGTTCTTGTCTGACTGTTTACTGCTTCGAAAATTTAGTCGTGTGGCGGGGGAGTGATGACTCGAACCAATAATGATTCGAAAATTTCACCCTTTTCGAGTCCTCAATCCCTCGCTTGGGAGACCTCGAAAATTTCACCCTTTAGTCGAGGGGGTGATGACTCGAACCAATAATGATTCGGAAATTTCACCATTTTCGAGTCCTCGATCCCTGGCTTGGGAGAGCTCGAAAATTTCACCCCTTTTCGAGTCCTCGATCCCTCGCCTGGGAGAGCTCGAAAATTTCACCCCTTAGTCGAGGGAGTGATGACTCGAACCAATAATGATTCGAAAATTTCACCCTTTTCGAGTCCTCAATCCCTCGCCTGGGAGACCTCGAAAATTTCACCCCTTAGTTGAGGGAGTGATGACTCGAACTAATAGTGATTCGAGCCCCTATCCTCGGCATTTGAATTTAAATTATAAATTTTGAAATTAAATTTTGAAAATTTCAAAATTTAAAATTTGCAATTATAAATATCTCGGGAGTTGGCGAGAATTTGAACAGTTTTCCACGCCAACCGTCCCTTGATTCCCGCGTAAAGTAACCTCGGGAAGACGCGAAAACTTTTCGTCTCCTGTGCCGTAATGATGACTGACGGCGTGTGGGAAGTTGTGTAAAAAATTGGGTTTTTACCATTTTGCCCTTCACCCTTTCACCCCTATAAATAGGGGAGGGTTTCCCTTCATTTTTCACATTCACACTATCTCTCTCTTTCTTCTCCCAAATCCTTTTCTCCCTTTTTTACCGTGCTCGTCCTCTTCTCCGGCGACGGTCTCGACTCCGGCGACGTTACTCTCCTCCGTTCTTGTTTCCTTTCCTTCTCCGATTACGGTACGTTTGTTTATCATTCTTTCGCCATCTTTTTCATGCTTTTTGTTTTGCTTTTCGTACCTTTGGTCATTTGTTGTTGCCGTTGCCGTTTTTTCGCTTACCCGGTGACGATCTCGCTTTGATCCTTCGATTTCTTTGACTTTCAGTCGACACATCGAGTGTAAGGTGTTTTAGATCCGTCATCGGAGGAGGGGAAACGAAAGGTAACGGCTCGCACGAGGCGAGTCCGTAACTACCTTTCTTCTTTTCTTTCAGATGGCGAGGACTAAACAAACGGTTCGCGAGTGCCCGGGGGGTTCAACAGATCCGAGAATGGCTCGAGGTGTTCGTATCGATCCTAACTCGGTTGTTCACCCCTCGCAGGAACCACCCGACTCGATGGCGCCTCGAGCTCCTGTCCGAGTCAGTGCCAATGCATTCACTACGGCGGTGATTGATGAGGGTTGGCGAAGATCTCAAACGTCCGAAATGGTTCGGGCGTTCAAAGAGGCCAACCACATCTACGACCCGTTTACACTGTTGCTCCCAGCCGAGGGATCAGTCTGTTCGAACCCTCCGGAGAATTGCTTCGGGGTGTATGCGCAGGCTTTCGCATATGGGTTTCGCGTGCCCTTGTGCAATTTTGCGACACGTCTTTTTAACCATTATGGTATTTGCCCTTCCGAGCTCACCGTCAATGCTTACATCACCCTTACGGGTTTTATCATGACGTGTCGGGCGGCTCGGATCCGTTGTCTGTTAACCTCTTTCGGTATCTTCACAATGCTACCGGTGATCAGTGGGGGTTTATAAATTTTGCCGCTCGAGGCAAAACCGCAACCTATCAAATCGTGACTCACCCTCCGAAGCCCGGCCGAGGGCCGGAGTGGAAGAATATGGTTTACTGGCCAACCACCAACGATGGCTCGCCTTTGAGCAACCACCTAAAAGTGTTGCTTCGATCTCCTGGCCTTCGAACGCTTCACGATTCTCTCCCCGAGGATTAACATCTTGGAGGATCGATGTAAAGACTATTTCCTTCAACCGAACAACTGCGAAGACGAGGAGCTGACGTGGGTCCCCGACATGCTCTTGCTGAATGACCCTGTCTGGCTTATGTACTCGGGCTTGATTCCGCCCGAGACCGAGGACGAGCGAAGTATGTCTCGCCCATACGTTCCATGCGCTCCCTTTGCTTTTCGACTTAACTAATGACTATCTTTTGCTTTTTTCAGGTGTCGCTCAGGCTACGGTGAGGACTCAACTCGACGAGTGGAGCAGGGAGATGTCGAACCTTAATCGTTTGATGGCTCAGAGGGCGAGGAGAGAGAGCGCGAATGTCCGTCGCGATGCTGCTCCAGCTGAAACGGCTCGACCGGCTCCTCAAGGAGACGGGACTCGAGCGACAGGATGCCGCTCTTCTGCCAAGCAGGCTTCTCCTTCGACTCGGCCTCAAGCTCCTCCGTCAGGGTCGGCTCGACCTCGTCCTTCCCAGGGGGGCTCAGAGACTCCTCTTCAGGCCACCCCTGTCAGTATGATCGTGCCTGGTGCTACGACGGCCATCCCCGATTTGGGATCCACACCGAGGCAAAGGGCTTCGGGGATCACGATTCGGTCTGATCCGACGATTCCTGAAACGGTTCGAGTCTTATCCTCGGATGGCGAGGAAGAGGAAGTGGTAACCTCGTCGTTTTCTCTTGCCAATACTTACTTTTGTAATGATATCTGATGTTGATGACTCGTTTTCAGGCTCTCGGCACGCGACGCCGCGAGAAGAGGCCGCTCGAAGGGGGCGAGACGTCGGCAGCCAAAAGGACGGATGTTGGTGCCTCGGCTTCTCTGACAGGTGATGTGGCGTTATGGTAGTGTGTTAATCCGCATGTTTTAGGCAATTTGGGGTGTATTAGAGCATGGTTTTATAGTGATTCGTGGACCACTTCATTTGGAGTAGTTTTGGAGCATATGCGTGGATTTTATGAGGATTTTAGTGCTCAAGACATCTTGGTGAGCCATGGGCGAGATTGGGATATTGAACCTTGATTCGGATCGTGATTCATGGAGAAGACAGCTCGGTTGCGTGGCGGATTCACATGGGAGCTCGAGATTAGGAGGGGAAAAGAAGGCGAGAAATTCACCTTTCTCGACTCTAGAAATGACATCCTCGAGTCGAGAACAGGCACGCTCGACTCGAGAAGGTGCTTTCTCGAGTCGAGGATTTTTGACGCTCGACTCGAGAATTTTCCTCCTCGAGTCGAGAATTCCCACTTCCGGGAAACTTCTTTGTGGCTTTTGACGGTTGATTTTGTGGTGGATTCTTTTGCTTTTGTCTTTTAGTATCTTTTATATTTATCTAGAATAAAGGGGCATGAACCCCTCCCTAGTTTTTGATCACACCTACCTACTTTTTCATATTAGAGTTTTTCAAGAAGTTTGTGGTTTTAGAGAGAGAAAGAAGGAGAGATTAAGAGTTTTATTATGAATTCCATCTCAAATATTCTTGTAATTATTTTCATGGAAGGCTAATCCTCTTCTAGATCTTGGTGTAATCAAATTCTCTCATCCTATGTATTAGTAAGAATTTCTTCTCTCTAATTTGCCTTTAAATTCATAGTA
>JBBYHQ010008975.1:0-11089 GCA_038382645.1 Spergularia azorica | reverse complement strand
TTCTATGTAAGGAAAACCGTGTGAATTGATTAGCAGGATCACCATATTTTGTGGGATTACGCTCCTAGGGTTTTCTATACTCTTGTAATATAAATTGAACGCAAAGATGAATGAGAAGGACACACAATACAATTCAGAAATCTTAGCACCTTACCTCTTCATATATGTACGGAGGTCTTGTCTGGCATGATTCAGGAGGCAGAGAGGGAGGACAAGTGGGAGGGAGTGGCAGTGTGTAGAGGGGCACCAAGGGTGTCGCACTTGCTTTTTGCGGATGATTCGGTTTTCTTCTTGCGGGCCACGTTTGAATCGTGCCATAAGCTGAAACAAATCCTGGAGGAATATTGTAGGGTATCGGGTCAGAGAATAAACTACCAAAAGTCAAATTTTCTGCTGAGCCCTAATACGCGTCGAGATTTCGTAGAATAACAAAATCGATCATCAAAATAAACTGTTCAGATGACTTGGGGCCTTACTTAGGACTGCCTACTGACTTTGGGAGGTCTCGGACGGAAATTTTTAAGTCACTAGTGGAGAAAGTTGAGGCACGTCTTTAAACGTGGAATGCTTTATGGCTTTCTCCCGCGGGGCGGTTAACGTTGATTTCTTCGGTCCTGTCAGCCTTATCTATTTATACACTATCGGTATTTCGTATACCGGTAAGAGTGGCAAAGAAGATTCAGTCTCTTTTGGCGCTTTTTTGGTGGGCTGGAACGAGAAAATCTACAACTGTTCATTGGCGAAGTTGGAAGTTTCTTTCAAGGCCTAAAGGAATGGGTGGAGTGGGGCTGCGTGATGTTATTTGCTTCGACCAACTATTTACCTCTAAGGCCGTGTATTCTTTTCGTAGTGTTGTTCGTATGGACTCGTTCACTCTAGCGTAAGGCCACGAACAACATAATTCTACTCACTTCGTAGGTTAAAGAATTACCTTTTAGTTACGGTTTATTTTAAACTCAAGTCTTAATTAACATTGAAAAAATAGGTTCACGTCTCTAGCTTTGTTATACGAGGGGTACAATGGGCAGTGCACATTTATTATGTACTTTATTTTTGCAAAGAGCAAAACTCATGTTTTATTCTCACGTGAAACTGAGAATTAATCAAATTCTCTTTCCTTTAAAGATCAAATATAAAAATAAGAATCGATAGACAAAATCGAATTAATTAAGGAAAAATTATTTTAAGTACATAAAAAATGATTATATGTTGTAATCCTGTGTGGTATGGTGTATAATAGGAATTTTTTTTTAACCATGGTTAAAAAAATCAAATGGCCGAAATTAATCTTATCCTAATTTAATGGTTACGATTTTATTCCTTATCCTAATTGTCAAATAACGACAACTATATTAGAATTTTTCTCCTATTGAGAGATATATGAGAATGCTATTTCAATCTTCTAGAACATGTCGAAAATAAAAAGAGTACTTTTCTTTAAAGAGAAATTAAAAAGAGATTTAATTATACATTTAGGACAAAGCAAAATATAGTGTGAAAACTTGGGATCGGATAGGATATGCGAAAACGCTCTGCTCTAAGAGCAACAACAAAGTGAAATTGTGAAAGCCTTTAGAAAAACGCTAAAAAAGAAAAAGAAAAAAAGGAAGAAAAGTAAAATTTAAGCTAAAAATTTCACACGAGACTCATATTTTCAGATATAATTGTGAAAACTTAGCTGGGAGAGAAATGATGGTTTTAATTAACTAGGTTAATATTATGTTTAGTGTTAGGTTAGCGTTAAATAAAGCTTCTAATGTAACACTAACCAAGCCACAAAACCCCTCCCAATAAGGAATCCAAGTATTCACCCGAAAGGGGAAAGTCGTTACAAAAACTCGGGACATGACAATTTCGATTTTCTGTACATTATTAGTGCATTTTTCCGATTATTCAGTTGTTTTATAAGGAGCAAAAATTAGTCACCAGACTCAGATATCAGTCACAAAAATTCCTAAACTAATTCACCCAAATTGGCCGACTCGAAGGTCACCGTACTGTCAGAAACCCTGAATTCAGAAACAAGCAGGTAAAAATTTCCCCCAATCTTCTTTCTTCTTTCCGCAATTCTTTAATCAACTTCATTTCCCCAATCCCGATAATCCTTGTTTCCCAATTGGGATCTGGAGCAATTGAGTGATAAAGAAGTTACAGCGCTGCCACTGAATCAGGTAATCATGGACAAACAAATCCGCAAGGAATTTCCTACAGCCCAGTATCTGGTGTTTCAAACGGTACGAAACTCCAACTCAATCAATTCAAGATTTCTGATTCTGGTTTTTTTTTCTTTTTTCCTGATAAACGCCCAAAATAATATATAGCAACAAAATAACTTGTAATTTCAGAACACTGGCGGGTTCATCGTTGTCAAGAAAAAAATCACAAACAAAAGAGTGTCAGGATTGACCTGTGGATCTGTGGGTCACTGCTTTGTGCACAAGGACGAGGGTCCTCGAGTCCATGATGTTTTTATTGACCCAGAGGTAATCGAGCTATTCCCCGGTTTATTCATTGTCGTTCATCGACTTCTTTATTCAAAAATAAAATCGTAAACTTCTGCAGAATACAACTGTCTATTTGCAATTATTGTACATCACTAACACAAATTTAACCCAAATCCAAATAACCCAATCCAAATAATGAACTACGAAGTAATTTATAAGTTGAAATTTGGCTTTGGTATGCTTGAGCTGTTTGGTTTACTGTTGTGAGTCTAACTGGTCTACAGTTGTGAGTCGTCAGTCTCCCCGTCTTCAAATCCTTTCCAAGATCTTCTACTTTGTGTTTGTAATCGTCCAAATAAAACTCCTTACTACTAAACAAACAAGTACTACAAAACCAAGCAAAGATAGCAAGCATAAAAATGAACAAACAGTCCTAGTGCGAATTAAATAAAACAGCCAAAAACTCGTTTCGGCTAAATGCCTAAACCAAGAAAAGTAAAAGTAGTCAAAACATTTGTGGGTTTAGAATCCATAATCAGGTATAGGTTCAACAAATCTACCCAATCCCAAATTTCTTTAGTCAGTGAGGTTCATTATGCGCATTACCAGATACGACATTTTATAGCACCATAACATTCAATGACTCAAAATGTATTCCATTCCTAGTGTTCTTACCTGCACCATATACCCCCCCCCCTCCCCAAAGTAATGACTGCTACAACACGAGCATAAACATATTCCAATAAGCCCCATTCTTTACTCCTACTACTCACACGAATTCTGTTTATCATCCTATTCTTTTTTGTTATAGATCCCCCAGGCCATATATTGCATAACTCTTATGGTTTTAGTTGCGCACTGTGACACTGAAACCCCAAAAATTAAGGGCAGTGTAAGACTAATAATTAGATCAAATCACCCTCGTTTTTATCGGAGAGAATGAAAGAGAGGCGGAAGAAGCTAACTGGAAAATCACCCATCACCATGAATGGTACCCACCCCACATCCAACTATGCCACCTCACCATCACCACAGGCAGGGCCACCTCAGTCACACCGGAAAAGCCGCCAATCACCACCATTGTCACTTCATATTTCATAATTAGCGGCAGTGTCCCTTACTCCAAGATAGCCGAAGGTGGGCCAGTCTGATGGTGGGATCGCCGGAACAGGGGGTGAGGGACAGTGTTCTGGCAGGGGGCTGCGAGGGTGGTGAGTGGTGGGGGAATAGAGGAAGCGGCGTACGAGAAAGAAATGGCAAAAGGGTACTAGCAGGGTTAATAATTTTTTATTTCTACAAACACATAATATATCCTTTAATAAGCTCCCGTCAATGGGGTGATAGGTGGAGAGGGGGGGGGGGATGCAGCCGAGCCCCTATGACAAAACATAAATGTGTTGCTTCTGGGTGAACCAAAAGAAAAATTGTCATAGTTTCTGACAACATAAGTACCAATTATTATAAAGTAATATCAAGTAACATAATCAACAATATTATTACCACAAATCAAAGGCTTCCCTAGTGCAGTGGATAGAAGACACTGCTTCAAAACCATATGTACAAAAGGACGCGTGTACTGTGACTGATAATCAAATACTAAAAAGAGCATTTTAATTTACAGCCTAGACAAATCCAAGAACTCACAGTGCCCTACCAGTTTCTACACATAAGCAATCTGGCTTTTCTGATCTAGATAACCCACGAGCATCATCTATATGGTGATACCAATTAGCACTTTACAAGTCCTACCTAACCAAATGATGAACTCTTAAACACCCGCATCAATTAACAATTACTTGAAGATATCAGATGTCGAATTCAATTTGTGTTCAGTGGTTGATTAGGGGATTGATGTTATATGAATTTACTCTTGTCATTTTATGTCAGCAAGAAATCTTATTCTAGTGCTGTGCAGACTCTTCCTGCAGATCTACTATCAGAGCTCCGGGAATTTCTGCCTGGTCTAGGCCTACCCAACTCTGACTTTGCCATCGTCTATGAATGGCAGCATGGGTGTACAATGCCTGAGTTCGAAAAAGTTAGCTACTTCAGGAAGTTTGTTGAACTTATTAAGAAATACAAATTGGAAACCTTCATGGCATTAGCTGGCCTCAATCTTCAACCCCAGCTGTCCAAGATCAAAGTGAAGGTCTTGGCCAAAAAACTCAAGGAAGTCTATACATTCCAGCCGTTGGTTCAGGTTGTCAAGAAGACCTTTTTCCAATTGATCATTGGTCTCGATGCCAGTTTTGAACCGGTTTCGGCAATCACAGGATGGGTTGGGGCCAAGGGCAGTGATGAAATTGGTTACTAAGCTCAAGGAGTTACATCCAGTGCCATGATAGATTAACAGTCTCAGATTGCAAAGATGATTTTAATTCTACAATGACTTGCTGAATGACATTTTGTTTCGAACTTGTTACTCTCTACGTATAATTGTTGCTATAAAGTAGTGTACCTATTTAATTAGGACAAAGTAGCTATCTCGTAACTGCTTTGTTATTCTTCTATTTCAATTAATTAGAGTTCGGAAACGGTAACTACATGCATGAACTAGTTAATCCAAGCAACAAGTCATATACATTCACACCCCAAAAACTCGTAATCTTATTAACACAATGAAGTTTACCTCTACATAGCTTCGCCGCGATAGCTCATCATCTGTATCCAAGATGGAACTCTATCCTTTCTCCTCAACAATTTCGTGGAGATGAATCATATCACTAATATCATCCACAGTAGCCTGTCGTCACCTCTGAGCTGCGACGATCTGTAATCAACCAGCAAGATCGCATCTTTACTATCGATTTTAGAGGGGTAATAATTCCCACACCTAGAATATCTCGAGTTTAACATCTTCATATATTGTGCTGCTTCGATACCGAGGAGGACCAATCTGACAACCACAAACCAAAATCTATCAGACCAATACAAAATCAAGATCTGCCTTTGAATAATTTGCTTAAGCCAAAAGTCATATCGTAATTCCACACAGAAGTTTACCTCAGGATCGCTTCGCCAGGCACCAAGATGGACCTCCATCCTTCTCCTCAACAACTTTATGGAGATAAATTAAATCACTAACACCATCAAAGCAACCTGATCGTCACCTCTGAGCTGCAATGATCTGTAATCAACAAGCAAGATCGCATCTTTACTTAAGATTTGAGAGGGGTAATAAATCCCACACCTAGAATTTCATGCAAAACATTATACAACAACAATATTTTAGATCTCTCACAGCATTTTAGATCTCTCACAGCATCCCTCAGACCTGTATCCTTGAGCTTGGTATTCAAACCACCACACGGCTGCTGCAGGTATCGTGATAAACAAGTTGCTGCTTGTCGATGATCATCCACAAGCCAAATCTGCATATTTCATCATCAATGGTAAGTTTTGACTCCTCATGAGTTTCATGATGAATAAACACATTATCCCATTTATACATCAGCACAAAAGAATTCTCTTCACCGTCTCAGGGGTTGCATCTTCATTAATTGTGATACTGAAGAGGACCACGCTGACAACCAAAAACTACATACTGTCAAACCAAAACGAAATCAAGACCTGTCATTGAATAATTTGCTCAAGTGATTGAAATAGAGTCAAAATTCATATCGTTATGGGCTACGCTTTATAGAAAACTTTGTTAACTCTTTGATGGCAAATGCAATGATCTCATGCAATAAAAGGAGTCTCTCACCATCTCGGGTTTAGCATGTTCAAAAATTGTGCTGCTGCGATACGGAGGAGGACCAATCTGACAATCAGAAACCACAATATATCAGACCAATACACAATCAAGGTCTGCCTTTGAAATATTTACTTAAGCCAAAAGTCATATTGTAATCCCACACAGAAGTTTACCTCAGGATCGCTTCGCCAGGCACCAAGATGGACCTCCATCCTTCTCCTCAACAACTTTATGGAGATGAATGAAATCACTTATACCATCCAAAGCAACCTGATCGTCACTTCTTAGCTGCAATGATCTGTAATCAACAAGCAAGATCGCATCTTTACTATCGATTTCAGAGGGGTAATAAATCCCACACCTGGAATTTCAAGCAAAACCTTATACCACAACAACAATAATTTAGATCTCCCACAGCATACCTCATACCTGTATCCATTGAGCTTGCTATTAAAACGACCACACGGCTGCTGCAGGTATCGTGATATACAAGTTGTTGCTTGGGGATGATCATCCACAGGCCAAATCTGCATATTTCATCATCAATGGTAAGTTTTAGCTGTATCCCCAACAACTTTTCCTTTTTTTTTTGTTTGGTTATCCAATTCAACATCAACACCACCATCAACATCATAAAATCATAATGAATCATGAATGATGAAACTATATTCCATGTAAAATAATCTAGGACAAAAATCATGAACCATGAAATTATATTCCTTGAAAAATCCACTAAACCAGTGAGAACATGAACCGTCATCAGAAATCGAAAAAAAACATCAGAACATGAAAGATCTGATGATGAAGAACAAAAAACATACCTTTAATTTGAAGTTTCATCGGAGTTTAAGATCCAGACGGAGCCTGTGGAGGAGGAGGAGAATGAGGAAGGAGGCGATAAGAATGCGGTTTCTAAGGTTCCCCTTTCCTCTATTTTTCTCTTATTATTATCTTTCTCTTACGAGGTATAGCCCAGTCAGCAATTAAAGTACTGTTGAACAAAACCACTTCGGTCTGCCTTGTCCCCCTCGTACGTGGGACTGACTTTTTCTATTTTCCTTTTCTTTTATTACAAATTTATTTATTTTACCAATTGTTATTATCATAAAGAGCGAAGAACCATTGGTCGTCTAAGTTTTACTAACATCGCCCGATTTTTTTTCAAACCTTTTCTAATTATACCCTTGTATCTCAAATCACATACACAATCTTTAACGTCTCACCCCCACACAATCAATACCACTACCACAGCCACCACAATCTAACGTTACAAAATTATTGCGATTGAAGAGATAATTTGAGATAATATAGCAGATTCTAAGCAAGTATATTTTAAATGCTGTAATACTAACTTCATTAAAAAATAATCAAATTTTTCATTTGATACTCGATGTGTCAAGACAATGTCCACATTCTAAACCGGCCACGATAATTCAGGAATTTTGATTTCTAATGGTATACGGAGTAATTTGTTGTAAGCTTGCAAACGTGATAATCATCAAGCACACTCCTGCACACATATGGGAAATTCAATCCCCAACAGGGCAACAGGGAATACCTAACCTACAGCCAGCATGCATGATCTGATGATCATCATAACACTCAAGCATATCCAAAGCACACTGTGGTGGAAATGCAGCCCGCAGAAGAGAGCATCTCCAATGGTAAAGAAATGTTGTAGGTTTGCTTGGCCAAGCCGCTTACGTCATCTGCCATACCATTGAATTTGTGCTTACGTGTGTAGTTTGCCAAGCAATGTAGCTCCCCCAAGCCATGTAGCTTGACAATTAAAATAAAAAAGAAAAATAATTTTATTTGGAGATTAAGCAACAACTCACAACTACACCATATGTGGTTTACCATTGCATTGCATTTGATGTAGTTTGCAATTTTTGCTGAAAATCTTTCTCACTCCTATGTGGCAACTACAAACTACAATAGTTGTAGTTTGCCATTGGAGATGCTCTAAAGACCAATATGGTGATCAAGCATACCCAAAGCACACTCAACTTAATTTGGAGAACCCTACGACGAAACTCAAATTGATTTGTAAAAAAGTACCCAAATGACGAAATCATTACATAAATGACAACGTCGATAGAGGTGTATTGTTGGTGCGACGCTTACGTTGGTGAGCTGTATGTTGGTGGTTGGAAATTGAGGGTTGTCCCTCATCGGAAAAGATGGTGAGATTAATAAGTGAGATTTTTTGGTGAGATTAATAAGTGAGATTTTTTTTGTTTTCATTTTTTTTTTGTAAGTGAGATTGAGTGAGCAGAGTTGAGCGAGGGAACAGAAATGAGAATGGCTTAATTGAAAATCGGATTTGAAGTGTTTAACATAGGTATTTCAATTTAACAGGGGTATTTTGGGAATTGTCCGGGTGATATTAGTAATAAGGTGGGCGACGAATAACTACTCTAAGTCGAATTTAGCAAATTTATTTAATATGAATAATGTGTAACACCCCCAAATTTCCTTTCCTTTTTAAAATATTTTTATCGCGAATCAAAACCCAAATTAAGGAATTTCAGAGGTGTCACTCCGCACTCGAGTCAAAGACCCGAATGCAAGGAGATTTCAGAAACCGAATTACAAATTTCTAATGGTCTAAAATAGTCTATTACAATCCATTAATTAAATTACAACAACCGAAGTATGAAATATGAAATAGTCTAAGTATAATGAATTGTTTAATAACTTAGAGTCCAACTAATATCTAATGAATCGTCGTTCCCGCATGCACCAATCACTTCAAACCTGTGGTGGATTTAAAACACAAAAACCACAGTTGAAAAAGTCAGAAAATTGAGTAAGCCAACACCTCAACATGTAGAAAACCAAAGCTCTTACCTTGGTTTTGAAAAACGTTTTAGTTTTATTTTCGAAAACCACACTTAGCACATTATCATATAAACCAATCATCAAGACAAATTACATCACCAATATAGAAATATCACAGTAGTTTCAACAAGTATATAACATATCATTAATATAATCCAAGTCATTGTTTATAATCTTTAATGAGGAATTCATACAAAATTTATAAGTGGGATGAGTCGAGTCTTTGTCAACTCATCCAAACCATACCATTCACATATTGATAAGTGGGTGAGCCGGATTTTTACCGAATTACCAAACCATACTATTATATACGTGGGTGAGCCGAATCTTTGCCGACTCACCAAACCATTATATACGTGGGTGAGTCGGTTCTTTGCCGACCCACCAAACCATACCATATAAGACTACTAGACCTTAAGTGTGCACACCCCCTATTAAGTATTGCTAACCCAATAGAGTAGTACTAGAGCCAAGCCCTCTTAAAAAACCATGTGGCGGGGCAATAAAGTGGAGTCCATGTGACTCAAACCAATAAAGTGGAGTCGATGCGACTCAAACCAAATCATCGTGTATCCTCATACTTTATTTATTTATTTTGTTTATAATATCGATCATTTACACAAGCATATATTTCAATAATCATACAACCATTCATAACTCAGTCATATCAATATCAATTGTACACTCATCAACCACAATTCCAATAACATATCTTGAATCATACCAAATAATATATCAATTCAATAGTCCAATCCAATCCAATCAAGATATGATAATCAAAACTATAAATCGTTCTCCACCTAACATGACACTAAGTTTTCATCCAACACACCAATCACTTAGCATATAATTTTGAAAGGTTTCTACAAGTTTAAGAAAGGTTGAGCATGCTAGCTTACCTTTTTAAGCAAACGGAAACTCAATAGCACAACAATCACTAGTACTCCTCGTCTACGAACTCAGGGTCTACAATTTCACAACCAATAATTCCCAAATCAATACTAATCCCACTCAATCATTCATCTAATACTTATGTTAATCCTATTCTATATGCAATGCTCATGACCACTTAAATTTCCAATCCAATAACCAACAATTAACCAACAATTACAATTCTAAATTAATAATTAGCTACTAATAACCAAATAACACTCAATTTGTTTTGAAAATTATCAAAGACTTAAAATTACTCTTAAATCAGAATCTAACTCATAAAAACAAACTCTTAATTATCATGATTTATTTAGGATTTATTAAATCAATTTATATTACGTTTTAATTATGAAAAATATGCTTAAATTACATAAAATTATATAAAAACGAATTAAATCAATTAAATTTCGAAATCAGTTTCTAACTCCCTAAATTATCATAATGTCGAAATATTAACCACCATAACCAATTTAAACTAATTAACCTAATTTAGAAACAATTAACCCAAAATTTCCCCCAATTTACAATTTCTACAAACTTGAACAAAACCCCAATTAAGTCTCAAACTAAATTCAAGAACCCTAATTAACAGATTATAAACATGCTGGAATCACACTTCACGAAACTAATTAACCCAAATTCGAATTATTAAGCTAATTAACCACAATTTCGTGATTAGTGAAAATCAACTTAAAACAATCATGAAGATCGATTACTTATGCATAAAACTAACCCAAATAGATTACCCACTACTCATAACATCTATTAGAACCCACTAAACATAATCAAAGCTTGAAAAACGAAATCAAAAACGTATTATTTGAAGAACACGAAAACAGGGGAGAAGAGGAAGGGAATGTTACCGCGGCCGGGGAAAGAGGGAAGCGGGTGACAGAGGTGGTCGGCCGGCGAGTAAGAGCGGTTCGACGAGCTGGGCAGGAAGGAAGGACGGCGTGCGGCGGCGGTGTGATGTGCGAGCGAAGAGGACGGGAAGGCAAAGGAAACTCTGTTTCTTTTATAAAAGAAGAAGAATAGGGGTGGGGGGTTGTTTGTCGTGAGTTTTGGAGAGAGAAAGAAGGTTTTGTTTTATTGTTATTATTATATTTATTATCACTAAAAATCAATAATAATTTACAAAAAGTTGGTGGGGAGCCGAGATACGATCTGAGCC
>JBBYHQ010008974.1:0-35548 GCA_038382645.1 Spergularia azorica | reverse complement strand
GTAGAATGAATAAGTCAGCAATATATCATACAGAAGATCAACATTTCGATTATCATCTCCATCAAAGAAAGAGAATGATCTATCTGTCCTCACCTTGACAAAAACGAAGAAGAACAAGAAAAAAATTAGCTAAACTGAAACATTCATAAGTTCAAACATTGAAAGCTCATTCTACGGAGTAAGGGCACTCCTTATTTTCTCATCAACATATCGAAGATGGTAAGTACTCTTACCACATCCTTCTCTATCAGGCCCTTTCTCTCCCGAAACTTGGTAAATCTTTTTGCCTGGTCTGGAAATATACTCTGCAAGAAATGAAAAGCCACAATTACTAACTGTACTAGTTTGGGGGCCCAGCTCACACCTGGACTACATAGCTATTTCTTTGGGCTGATTTAAGGCATCTATTATCAATTCTACCAGTAATTTTTTTTTTTTTTTTGCAAAAATACATAATACGACCCCTAAAAGCTACAACAAATATTAGCATCATTTTTAATTAGTGCCATTTTGGGCCAAAAAGCGTAGATTATATATCCTTCTGTTTTGGCCAATTTTTACCATCATTTTATGGTAACCAAATGTTTTCAAAACGTTACCAGGGACAACCTTTGAGTACCATTACTTGATATGGGGACCGATTCCACTGTTTGGGTAGTTCTTGACTTCTTTCGACCAATTAGGCTAGCGTGTGTTTTTTTTGCCAATTTTGAAAACCTACCAAAGGTATTTGGTGGTAATATTTTAAAATATCCCATAATATTACCCATTGAGTTTCCATAGAAATTTGAGTTGTTTTTGTTGCGGGTCCATTTTGGGTCAAAAGCCACGAATTATATTCGGTTTTGTACAAGTTTGGCAATGTTGGCGGTTGGCCACCTTTTCCAAAGTACCTAGATATTCTTAAAACATTAGTGTAAATATCCTGTAACGGTTCTTGATGAACCAGAGAGGCAGTAGCTGGTTCTCCCGTTTGGGGATATATTAAGCCCCTCCGCCTCCCATTGTCCATTAATTCTAACATTTTTTTTAAAGGTAAGCGTTGTACAGAAGAAAGAACAAGATACCCCTCTAGTCTTCTATATCAGAGTTAATAATCGATAGAAAATCCTCGTAAAGTAGACCACTAAGCGGGTCCTCCATCCTGCTGCTCAAGGATGAACAATAAACGTGTATTTTTACTTTTTAGTTGATTTGGGGCACCCATCATAGAATTTTAGCTCTAACATTTTGCCACAACACATAATATGACTCCTAGGAGCTACTATAAATTTTAAGACATTTTTGTTCCGTTGCCATTTTGGGGCCAAAAACCGTGGATAAAATACTTCTGTTTTGGGTGAATTTTGCCAACTTTTATTGATGTAGCCAAATAATCTCAAAACTTTACTAGAGACAGCCTTTGAGTGCCCTTATGTGTTACGAGGGTTGGTTCTCCGATTTGGATAGTTCTTTGAGCTCATTCACCACACGCGACCCTATGAGCCTAACATGCGCTATTTGCCAATTTTTGGAACTTAGCATAGGTTTTTGGCTGTAATATTTTGATGAAACCCATAATATTACCCCTAGGGGCTTCCACAAAAATATGAGCCATTTTTGTTACGGGGCCATTTTGGGCATGAAACTGTGGATTATAGCCTTCGGATTTGTCCTATTTTGGCCATGTTGGCCACTCTTTTCAAAGTACCTAAATGTTTATAAAATATTACCATAAATAACATAGGAGTTCCCCTTAATGAATTTGAAGGGTTGGTCCCCTGTTTGTGGGTCTTTAAGCCCCTTCAGGCCTTCACACCCCATCATTCATCGAGGCAAACATGTGTTTCTGGTAGATTTGGGGAACCTATTGTAGATGTTTAACTTTGATTTTTTCCAAAACACATATTATGACTGAAGCATATCACATAGCAAATCACAAAAATACTCAAAATGTAATGTCTAAACATGTAATGTCTCCTAAGCAAGGGGAGTAGGTCTGGCAATAGCAGGAAGCTATCAGAATGGTTCATATTTGCGATTAAGTGCCCTGCAATACCAAAGAATTGATTATGAAAGCAACTAAGTCACTACAAAAACAGTAAAACTAACCTGCCACTGCAGTTTTAATATCTCATAATCTTGCTTCTTCACTGATCGGAGATACTCACGTTCTGCATATGTTGAATTGTAATCGTAGTATCCCAACAAGAACGGCCAGACCTGTCACCATATTTCAACTATAGGAGACTAAAAAGTAAACAACATTGGAAGCTTATCTAATCAAAGGATATAATACCTCTTTCCTCAGATCATGAACAACTCCACCATAAAATATTCTTTTCCTTAAGGCTTTTGAATCAACCACTCGCCCTTCAGAATCCAAAAATGATATCCACTACATGACAATAAGGTCTGTTAAGCAGACAGCTAAATATAAATATATATACTACAATTGAAATACAAAGAAAAATATGTAATAGAACAGCCGCCTTACGCTTCTAGAGGGAAATGGGAAGGGCATTGAGATCTTTTAGCTATGAGTTACTTGAGAATAATCTATCCAGAGATAGGGAGTCGCAAGGAGCTTAAGTCATCCAATCAATCCTCATTCAGCCTTTACATGTGTAGCAATACACTTCGGGAGTCCTAGGCCCCTCGAAGGACCACATACTATCATTACGGTGTAATTTACAGCTTTACCTACACTAAATGGCCGAATTGTACCCTATTTCCTACGATGTTCATTCTACTGTGTCGTCTACTCTGTCTACCGACGTGATTTCATCACTTGAAACTAGAAGGCAGCAGCTGCCAAAGAGAAGTATGTGCTTTTACCTCTTCTTTTGCCAATGGAGACTGGCGGGGCTTTCCCCAAACAAGAGCTAGCTTATCAAACTGCCAAAAAAAGGAAGTAAAACAATTAGTAAAGACCAAACTAAGCGAGCTTCCAATAATGATGAACACATCTATTTGCACAGTCTAAGAAGTAACAAGGGATCATTTACATCTTTAAGAACCTAGAACATGCAGTTGAAGACTACAACAAAGTTCATCAAATCATCACTGTACTCTTTCATCAACAATGAGTAGCAAACCCCTGACACATGACAATGGAAGTTGGGATCTAAGAAAATCTTCCAATCAAGATAAAAAGGCTTGAGATGACAATATCAGATAACAATCTGAATTCTGAAACTGGACAACTGTATCATGTCATAAAGTGATAAAACTGAACTTTGGTGAATGACTGGAACATTTGAGATAAGTATGAGTACCAATGGATGTAATAACAACAATTCCAGTTAAGATCGACACAAGGTTGAAGGAGAATCAAAAGAAAAAGTAGTAAATTACATTAAAAAGAAAAGATTACAAAAAATAAAATAAAAAAAGGTTAGAAAGCAACGAAAGAAGTTTGAAAATAAAAAATCACAGACAAACATAAACTCAAACACCATCACGTCTTTACTCCTCCCTCTCCAACGACGTATTCTCTTCAACCCGGTGGACTCATTGTTTTTGATCTTTAAATAAGCCACATCTTTTGTCTTCTCCATCTCCCTTACGATCTTATCATTTCTCCACCCTTCAAGCCCCTTAATCAGTGTATAAGTTGGCCTCCTTTGCACATGGACATACCACCTTAAATGATTCTCCCTTATCTTCAGTAAATACATTACACATTCCTCACCGTTTATGATGTGTTTGTATAAACAGATCTTGACTAAGTTTGGTGGTATAGTACTAATACAAATGTGGAGAGCTATCCGTAAGTTCAGTTTGTTCCATAGGATGTGGGTAAATGGTCATCTATGTCAGATTACCAGACAAGGTAATAACCTTATATGACTACTTCCAAATCAAAATGAAAGATAAAAGTAAAAAGGCAGTTCGGTATTGAAGCAAGTTATTTTTATGAAAAAGTTGTTTCATTAGACAGGAACTTGGTACAAGCGAGTTTGAGGAGATCCAAATGTATGCAGTAAACCTTTTAGCTAGCTAGCTAGATACTCTCTAACTCTGCCCACACTCCAATGAAGATAAAAGATAAGAAAAGTGTAAAACTAGATACTCATAGTCATAGATCTAATGCCTGCCATTTCCTTTGATGTGACGAATAAAACATACTGGCTCTTCCTTCAAATATGGAAGCTATAGCTTGTAGTATGCCATAGAATCATTGACAAACATGCAATTACATTAGAATACCAATTCCACAGATAACAAGTATCAAGAAAATTTATAAGCTGACCTCCATGGGGTCGGCAAGAACAGGATGTTCGACAACAACTTCTTCCGGCTCACTTGGTGGCAGCTTAGAACGAAGATCAGGTAGAGACTGGCTGTGATTAGGCTTCTTCAAATCGTTTAAGAAAAAGTTCTCACCGCCATTTTCGCCAAACAGCTGTGAGGTAGTATCCCGAGCAAATTTGGTGACAAGAGAGAACTTTTCCAATACCTGAATGGATAGATCCCTGGCAGGGTCATTGACCTTGTTCTTTTGCCTGCTGCGATGTTGTGAACTGGTATTGGTATCATATTGGCTTTCACCAGCTCTTTCTTGGTTTTCAGCAGTAGGCGATACGGCAACTGAAGTGTTTCTTGATGGTGCAGCAACAGAAACAACCCCTGGAAGCTCTAGGGAAGAAAGTGTTTTCTGCGGAGGACAAAGGAGGGCAATTAACCTTAAGCATAGCATGCCTGGAAATCTCTATTCTTAACAATTTTGGCTAAAAGTGATTTGCTTACAATGCGGTGAACCGGTGACTAGGAAGCATGAATCAGAAAAGTAACAAGAGTTATTGACTACGAACCACTTAGGCAAGTCAACAATTCCAGTAAAATCAAAATTCAAAAGCTCTCAACAATTTTCAAATAGCCAGGCAGTCGCACACATAAAACAGCAGGGTGTAGCCATCTTGTTCAATAGTTATATACAGAAAGAATTTTCTAACAACACAAAGATTTTCAAACTTGAGAGTACAAAGTAAAGAAGATGCCAAAGAAAGTTTTGATAATTGCCAATTCTCTATGAGACCGCCAATCACCATAGAATTACTGTAAAAGCTACTACGGAACTTTCTCTATAAATACCTGAAGAGGGTCTTGAAAATCATTTACAACGAATACATTTGCATCCTCAGCAGACCTGTATATTTGAAATGAGAAGCTGCAGGGAGTCCGCCAAAATGGCAAACCTAAAGAGGTACAATATAATATAGACATAATCTCATACATAGTGGAACACAGAAAATTCTCTGTAAGATGATCTGATGATGTTTCGTACATTCTACTACATATTAAATTGAAGTACTGAACAGTATAAAAGCTATAGTGAGTTCCACAACAAGTACAAATGCACAATGACTCCTAATCTTGCAGTGATACATGGACTATACAAACACCCAAGAGCCACAGACAACAAAAGTAGAAAACACAAAATGAAGACACCTTTAAATTTCTAGGCTAACACTTCTACCTTCACCAACTATATCAAGTTTTTACTTAGTTGAACCACTAAATCTTCTTCAGCTCCAAGTTCAGTATGAAGCTGCAAAAACCTTCAAACATTTTATCACCCATTACACCACTTGATCACAATCCTTTCACTGATATCTCTGTTACAAAACTCATATGCCCCCGACAACTCTAGTCTGAATGTAATGATACAACACAGTACAAGCTATATTGTAACTTGTGACAAACACCAAGCTTCCAAGATGACCTCTTAAAACAAAAGACATCTTCTATGTCCTTGTAACCGCATCTACAAATTCTAAAAGCTTCACAGTATAAAACTATCAACTCAACTATCCCTCGACCATAAAACCCACAAAGTATTCAACCTTTGTATCAATAAGCCAGTAAGAAAAAGTGACCTATAGTGACCAGAAGTGAGCCTACAAAGCATAGACTGGGCAAGGGAATAAATAGCTAAGGGCTTGGTTCTGCGACTCTTCTTAAAGGGAAATTATATCTAATGTCAGCAACCCAATAATTTCAGCCGCACTCTAAAAGTAACTATACAAATATTCTCTTTTCGTGAAGTCTCTAGACTCTCTACATAAACAAAGATCCTTCCTGATCTCCGTTGAAATTGAAGTTTAACCAACACAGCAGTAAAAAGGGTCTTTTTTTCTGGCCATCATGATCAAACTAGCTTGCACGTAAAGAGCACCAATGATGCAAGCAAGATGTAAACTAATGGAACCTGGTGGAAGTAAAGAAAAACTGACCTTACAATAGATACATGTTGCTTAATAGTGGCTAGAAATTCCTTCACTCCTCCATTATAAAAATACAAAGGAGGAAATGCCAGTCCTGCCAATAAAGCAAAATTCACGTCAGACGAAAGGAAAACAACCAGATACAAAACTGAACACTTGGTCACAATATGACACATATTCTTAAGAGTGTCTATCATTGATATGACAACAAACAGGTGACGGTGTGACACCCATATACAAAAAGACGCCAACAACGCGAAGCCCAAACACAAAGGGAGAGCTATATGATTAAGTTAGTCAACAGCCCAATCAGAGTTTAACTTTAAGATCAAACGCAAATATGCTGTCTAATCAAGTCCATACACTACCAAACATTCAACCTCATGATTCGAACAATCATTAATTACTTTCCAGAAATAAAAATTGAATACCTGAAGATAAGACAACAATAACATACTGCCAGCCAAGCGCTGGAGTGTGCCTCCTGATGGACCTCACATCAGTAAATGGAAGAGGCCTTATTGTATAAAGATTCCTATCTGCAAGAGAAAGGCCAAACAGTCATCACCCGCATTTTGCTCGACAACAAAGTAACTTTAGTTGCACGACGAATCATACAGGTTTGTATCGTTACACTAAACATTAAGCGGCTCTGATTGCAAAGCAAAAGAATTAGAAGCCATCTTTAAATACTTTAGCCTTCTTTACAGAAAAAATGGGAAATGTCCAGCAAAAACAAGTTCAAGAGAACTCTCCAAATAATTCAAAAAGAACAGGAAACTTTTAAAAACTAAATTAACAAAATCACGTGTCAGAATTCAAAGAGGCCATAGTCTGCATCTTTTGAATCAAAATATCCCTTCGGCATTACTAAAAACCAGATGGGGAGGGGGAGGGGAAGGTCAAAATTGGAACTCATCCAGCAACCTAACTGTAGCATCACATCTATGACCAATTAATGTTTTTCAAACTAACACGATACGCACTCGTCTAGGGTTTACCTCTCTCACTTAGCCTTGCATTTGTGTTTTGCCCTTTATACGGGATCCATGCCTGTAAGAAAACAAGACAAACACAACAAGAAGAAACAAAAGGAAGATCAATTCATTAATCCCAAAGCAACAATCACAATGAGAAAGCATCAACTTTTCAACATACAACACAACTTCACCATCATTACCAAAAAGAATGATTCCCCTTGTTTAATCAACTTCAATCTGCCACTAATCCTCTCAGACATATGCTGAGTAGGGTGAATCGACACATTGTCCCTCATATACACAACCTCAGCACCTTCCGGCTCGCTCCTTCTACCACTGTCACTCCTCATTATGCTCTGCGAACCCTAATTACATTTTACACAAAACAGAAAACCAAAAACTCAATCAATCCTGATATTCCAATCACCGCGCAAACTTTCAGCTAATCTAAAAATCAACACCACCAAAGACTTTCATAGTATAATAAGACGATGATCATATGCATTCATCCCCTCCAACTAAATCAGGAAGCTAGCAAATCGAGAAACACAGATAAACTATAAACGTAACAACACCAATCGGATATATTACTTGAATCACTTGCACAGCTAACCTACACTTAGACAATCATATGCTATCGAATTCAAACACAACTAAATTAAACTCTAACAACACCAATCAAATATATTACATGAATCACTTGCACATTCAACCGACATATATACGACGATCATGTCGTCATCACAAACTGAATCAAACAACAACATCAATTGAATATATTACTCGAATCACTTGCACAATATAACCTAAAAATTAACAGCGCCACAAAATTTCGAACAACAATTAGACGACAATCATACGCACCGCGAACTAAATCAGCTACAGAATTAAACCACACCAAAATCAGACTGCAACAACATCAATTGAATATATTACTCGAATCATTTACACAATTTAACCTAAAAATCAACAGCGCCACAAAAATTCGAAGTACAATTAGACGATAATCATACGCATTCATCGCCGCGAACTAAATCAGCTACCGAATTAAAACACACAAAAAATCCAACTGCAACAGCATCAATTGAATTACTTGAATATATTTAACCTAAAAATTAACAACGCCGGATAATTTCGAAGTAAAATTAGATGATAATCATACACATTCATACCAAATTAAAACGTACAAATTCAATAAATCATACTATAACAACATCAATTGAATTTAACCTAAAGTTCAAAATCATATAATTCACATAAAATACAGATGATGATCAAATTACTGCTGAAGAGAGAGGAGAGAGAAAAGAGGTTTACTTGTTGAATAGAAGCGGCGTAATCGGCATCATCGGACAAATCATGAACCTCGGTTTCGAGCATTCTTGTTGATGAAGATTGAGGAGAGAGAATTTGAGCAATTGTGTCTTTTTTTTTTTTTTTTTTTGATCGTCGGAATTCCTGAAAATATTTTGGTGTTTGATTATTATTTCGCGAAATTTTATGAAGTTTCGTTGTTTGTGTATTTATTCTTGATTTTGGGGAGTACGGAGTATTTGTTTTTGTTGGTTTACTTGTGTTAGAAGAATGGGAAGGCTTAGGAGATAAGAAAGGAAGGGTATAATTGTCATTTGACATTTTGAGGAGTATTGACCATGGAGCAAGTACCAAAAACTCATCCTAATACACTATGATTGAGTTTATGCACATTGTTGTACTCGTTATTCATGACTAATTCGTCAACGGGTAGATGAGAACGATCTAATAAAAAAATGGGATTACGACGATTTAGATAGTTTAATCGTGTTTTGAGTGTAGTCACGATGACAATGCGCTTGAAAATTGCGATATTTGAAAGTTTCAATTATATACTCCGTATGGTGTAGAAAGTTTTATTGAAAGAGTTTCAATGGCATATCGTCATATATTGGCGGTTACATCAAGAAAGTCTATTAGCACAAAAGAGTACGATTTTCATTTTGATTTGAGTATATCTTTACCAAAACATTCATCCTGAGGAATTTTAGCCCGTACATGCATACATTTTTATTGATAAAATAAATGTTCTCACATGTTTATTGATTAGTTTAGCAATAAAGAATTGACTTTTGAAATTCATCTGAGTCACATAATTCTGCTAAAAACTCATCTTCAAGACACATTTGGATGTAAACAACTCTTCTTAAAATGATATTTATGTGCGATGGTACGGTATGATTGTGAGTATCATATACTGACAATGCGCCTCATTCCGATATTATATATTTTTTAACATGTTCCAAAGAGCAAAAGTAGGGAATATTTGAAGTTAAAATCCGACCTAGCATCTAATGTTTCGATTTCGCTTTTGAAACATATCCAATATTTTATGTTGTTTCATTAACCACCTAAAGAATATTGCTAGAAAAAGAAGAGGTTCCTTCGAACTTTTGGCCACCATACAAGTAAGTTATAAAAGTTTATGAAAAGCAACTAATTAAATGATTTAGATGAATGATAAAGGCTAAAGAGACTTTCCACTTTCAAGTTGCATCCCACTTAGTTGGGGGCCTTCAATTTTGTCCTCTTAGCTAGTATGTAGGGAAAATGATGGGGCTATACTTGCCAATATTGAATTCAATACCACCTTAAAAACAAATTTGTTTCCGATCGATCCTACTTGGAGAGACCCGATAAAGTTTCTGATGATATAAATCAAAATTTTAATTTGATATCGATCATCAACCGTGTTATAAAGACGTTATTCATTTATACTCCGTATATCTTGAAAATATTACATGCAAAAGACATCACACAATATTATTTGTTTAGTTATTAGGCATAACACTAATAAGATCATGTGCTAATTTTACATTAATTAACACATACATAGTATAAGACGACCCACTATGAAAAGTAACGTAGTATAGCTTGCATGGGCTAAATCCACAGAATAATAACGTAAAAAGGCACCTTAATAAAGAAGATTAAGGTATATGATCTTCAAGATTCCCTGAGATGAAGGTGGCTTAGAGATATGTTTCGAGACAGGTTAAGGCCAATGAGACTAATGAGGGGACACTACTAATTTTGAGACTTTAATCATCCTTAGCAATGATTAACTAAGTTAACAGATAACAATAACACCAGTGTGCTATGATTTCACCTTTATTTGAAGCTAATTCATCGATGCGATGTGTAATTACCTTTAAGCACGCCCTTGGTAAATATCTGTAAATCTATTATATCTCGAGTTCGAGATATAACAAACAGTAGAGGATGAAAGTGTAGAGCCTCATCATGTAGAGTTATAAGTGGTTCGAGTGTTGTTTTAACCTTTCTAGGAAAAAATATGGCAGATCGGATGTAAAAGATTGTATCTTCATTACACAAAGTCCTGATTGTTTACTATACTACTACATTTTGCTAATTTTTGTAGTATGCTATAAATTTGTGACCCATTAGACATTTTCTTTTTTTTTCTTTAGATCTCATATTAAAACCTGTTCAACCAACTGTACTCCTTAGATATAATGCTCCCATCAAACAAGACGATTAAATGTAACACTTATCATTTAAATGTAACACGTACTTATCATTATTCATTAAAGTTCGATCTAAATGAAATATTCTTGTTCTGTTGCATTTAAAAAGAATCAAGTATTAATTATAGCATCTTTATTGATCTTTATTATCTCCAATAACATAGTAATTAATCATTTCTTGCCTCTTATGCATGTAAATAAAGCTATGTTACATTCTCATAATCTCATGGTTTGGAAAGGCTATATATATACTCCCAAAATCATGTAAGTCACGTCGATCGTTCTATTGCATCATTTGTAAAGAACAAGTAGTATACAAGAAAGTCTTGTTTTTAAGGTCTCAAAATTGCCTTAGAATTTTCTTTTTGAAACAGATCACAGTAAAAAACAAAAATACACCATGATCGCATCATATGAGAAGAATGCAGGATTATTACCCATCGCTCAGAATTATAAGAAGGTTGAAGCAAGAGGAATGTCAAGAAATGGGATTTATGCAGCCATTTCTTACATGTCATGTGCAGGTTTGTTATTTTATCATCACCAATTCACCATCTTTGTTTATGACTTAGCTTCTTATGTTGAAAATAATGCATGTTGTGTCTCTAGGATTATTAGATGTGAATTTTCATTTTTGTCATCGGGAAACTGTCTCTCTAGAATTCCAACATAGTAAGGTTGTGTAACATCCGACCTCTCCTTACCCAGCTATTGACTAGAGGCCTAGAGCTTTTGAGGCACGCACTGTGGGTCTGTGGTAATGTTGTTGCCTTGGTTGCGTAAATTTAGTCTTTAGAGACCTCCATAAACCGTGCTTTGCGAGTCTGAGATGGTTACTGTCAAATGTCATCATTTGTATGTTTTGGCCTCAACTTTTTTCACTTTGTAAATAATCAAAAATTTGGGTTCGATTCTCATATAGATGTACGTAGCCTTACCCCTACGGACATGCATCATTGGAACAGTTTATATAAGTTCTTAGTAGTTCAACAAGTAATTGGTTTAGTGTGAGCCAGGATTTCAGTGGAAATAATACATAAGAGTTTTCTCTTGTTTTCTGTGCAAAAAATTTCAAGAAATGGCAGTGCAATTTGATGGTGTTTTTGTAATGGAGTGACTAGAAATGACCGTCCGAACAGCTTTGCTAGTAATTTTTGGTGATCAAGAACAAGGTTGCAGGAAAGCCGAAAAAAAAACCTGTATGCTGTACTTGATTTTGATCATAGTACTGTGAAATCGTCTTCGGAACTCTTTCAGACGCATCACTTTGTAATCATAATGATTCACCTGCAACTCATGCTTCTTATCAAAATTTACTGACAGTATGTTTAACTGACATCGACATATTTGAATGGGGTTGCAGTTCTGTTGATTATGTTCAACAAAGCAGCTCTGTCTTCCTACAGTTTCCCATATGTGAATGTCATCACACTTCTTCAGGTATGCAAGCTCTCAGCAATAACCTGTTTCACTGTTTGAAATTTACCTGTACGACTTCTAGCTCGAATATTTTTACAGACTAACTTGATAAACATTGCTCTACAGTTGATATGCTCGTGTTTGTTTCTGTACGTGTTGAGATCCTGGAAGATCATCTCTTTCGCGGCTGATGAATCACTGATCAGAACTCATGACAGCAAATTCACTATTGTCCCCTTCAACACACTGATCCAGACCCTTCCTCTGTCTCTGTCGTATTTGCTTTTCATGGTATGTCTAACACAAAGATTATAAACGCGTTAATTAGACTTGGTTTTCACATAATAACATCGGAAAGAGGGTTAAGGCTGTGTATTCTACAAGTTAACCTGCTGTTCACAATTTTGCATTTCAAAGCTGGTCTCAATGGAGTCTGTGCGTGGCGTAAATGTTCCTATGTACACTACTCTGAGGCGGACTACTGTGGCTTTTACAATGGTGGTTGAGTATATGATGGCTGGTCAGAAGTATCCCCGTCACATTCTTGGCAGGTAACTTTCTCTTCACTATACAATCTAAACAACATGGAGAGTGATATCTCAATATAGGTTTTTAAGGGCTGATTGTTCTCTTCGAGTATGCTAACCTCATCTCTAATTACTTCTAAGGGTTTTATCAGTGTGGCTGTCATCATACTAGGTGCATTTGTAGCAGGGGCGCGAGACTTGTCATTTGACCCCTACAGCTATGCTGTTGTGCTTGTATCAAATATCTGCACTGCTGTGTATCTTGCCTCAATAGCCCGTCTAGGTATCGCCTTTTTAGTTATCTTCCTTCTTACAGAACTTCCCTTTCTGATGCTGTCATGTTTCACTTTTCCTTATACTGTACCGAACAATGTCTGTCGTTTCAGGGAAATCCAGTGGGCTTAACAGCTTTGGCCTAATGTGGTGCAATGGTAGGTTACATAATTTTTGCCAGGCACAGCATTTCTGCTAGGTTTTTTTTGGTTAATTCAACTTTAATTCTGATCTGAAACCATCTTGTAGGGATAATTTGCGGTCCGATTTTGTTGCTGTGGACATTCCTGCAAGGGGATCTGCATAGGCTGATGAGCTTTCCACACATATCATCCCCTGGTTTTCAGGTACTTTACTCAACACTTAACTGTAATAGTCCTTAATCGATGTCGTTTTTAAGCACAACCAACTGAGGAACTGATGTATATTCTTGCAGGTCATCATGCTGCTTTCCTGTATTATGGCATTCTTCCTGAATTATACAGTGTTTCTGAATACTTCCCTCAATTCAGCTCTCACTCAGACCATCTGTGGCAACTTAAAGGTATAAATCTACATCATTTCGCGGTAATTTACATATACTTGCTAAGTCCTGATAGGTAACATGAACTGTACAGGATGTGGTCACAATTGGATTTGGCTGGCTTTTATTTGGTGGCCTTCCATTTGATTGGGTAAGCTAAGCTCACCTCCTCTATCGTACCATGGCGATTATTTAGCATTTCCTTGTCATGATTTTTGGTGCTGTTTTTGGTGTCATCAGTTCAACATCCTAGGGCAAGGCCTCGGCTTTTTCGGATCGTGCTTGTATGCTTACTTCAAACTCAAAGGGAAGTGAGCATGTTTTAGGTCTTTCTGATCTGACAGACAACAGTTTTCCCCTCAGAATGTCACAGCATGAGCTTATATGTAGTATCACAGTATGATGTAATGATGCAAATGGGCCTATTTTAATATGACCTTAAATTACAAGCTAGGCCCAATTCAATTTACAATGTAACAGGTGGGCCAGTTCACACCAACTCGAGCATACCTGGCCCATAACCCTAACCGGCCCATTAGGGAGTAGCAAATTAGCTCGGGATCCGAATATTTACATTGGGTTACTCTATTTAATTTACGAACTCATTTGATACCCAAAGCAAAATTTTAGGTGTATGTAATGCAAGATTTTGAGTCTGTAGTTGTTTCTCATATTCGTAGAGGGGGTAATCAAGCAGCGCATTATATTGCTCATTTAGCGCCAATTGACTATTCCAATAGGGTATGGTTGTGTGGAGGTCCCGAGGGTCGTCTCCTAGATGTTGTAGCTGCGGACTATATGTCCGCTTTCATACTTAATGCAAGTTTCTGCTCTTGATCAAAAAAAAAAAAAAAGCAAAATAGTACCGAAACTCCACAAGGGGATGATCGAGGAGGAGTCGAACCCGAGACCTTTCGTTTGAGATGGGAAGAACGCCATAACAAGACTGACCCTCCACTCTTAAAAAAGTTCGACGTATACGCATACATGAAAAATTAGTAAGGAATTATAATTAGCTTATATTAACCCGTTCTTTTGAATTACTAACATTTAATCTGAAAAGATATATAACAATAATTCAAATCCAACATTAACGTATCAAAGAAATAGACGTAGTTATCGATTATTTTCTTCATCTTATTGTGAAATCGTGGGACTACGTAATATTAATGTTGTTATTATTTTTTTTCATTATCCTGGAATATTGAGGTTGCATGCATGGTCTTGTAAAGTATAGTCAAGAGTAATTAAATAAACGAAAAGGCTGATCATATAAAATCAAAGTTTTTTTAATAATATGTCGAAGGCAGAAGATAGAATATTTGGGCCCTTGTTAAGTGGAAGGAGTGACCATTGTTAAGAGCACTAGTGTGCCCACTTATGTACGTAAGACTTTATTGACTTCTAACTTGAGATTTTGGAGTGAGAATATCGGATGTCTTTCTTGTCTTCAATAGCTCACAATCTCATTTTGACCTATTGTCCAATGTCCATGCATGCATCATGAATAGCTCACAATCTCATTTTGACCTATTGTCCAATGTCCATGCATGCATCATGAATGGTTTGTCTCGTCTTTATTTCTATTTCGGATTTAAATCAAGTAGGAATAAATACAGATGCAATATAGATATACAGTACAGATGCATTTGAAGGTTCAAATTATGCGGATTGTCGAATTGATCAAGTCCTAAGTCATCCGAGGAGAATTTATGCCAAAGTAGTTCAGGAAGTCAAAAATAGAATTAGAAATGTTGTAAAAAATTGTTCTAGTAGAGATAAACAATGGCTCCAGGATAGAGCCCTAATGTCATAGCTAACATATTAAACTAAAAGTCTGAAATTGTTTCGATTTCGGGATTCACGTATATATCATATTTTTCAGGTGACAATCAGTTGGAATACTAAAATATAAATTTTGAAATGGTCACAAATTTTAATAAAAGCACAACAAGTTGACTTTGCAACAAGCAAGACAATTATAAAGGAACGAATTCTACGGTGTTTGTTCTCCAATAAATTCGATCAACGCATTCCATTACATCAACATTTTAGGGAAAGTTGTTGAGTTGCTTGCTCATTTGACTTTGTTTCTAGCTAGAAGCCCAAAAACGTGTTTCCAAAATGTTATGTGAAATTACAAAGTTGGTCGCTTACATACCGTAATCATACATAGGGAGGGCTACCATGAAATCTCATTTATACAATCGCCTTGAATAATCTTGATTATATGTACACATATGATTAGGTTTCCTTAGGAGAATGATTAAGTAAAATTACGAGGGACCATCTCAAGTAGTTTAAATTCTCATATTCCGCTCTCCGAGTGTCAATTAAGTCTCGTTTTTGTGTAAAGAAATCATACAATATACAATGAAATAAGTTTTAGACATCGTATAAGGTAACTCCATCGTAATCGTACTAAGAGAACATATCTTAATATATACACATTATTGCATACGATCACAGTCATCAACTCATCACACATATAAATTCAGTATTTATTTATACACGAAAAGTGGAGGAATGAAATTAAAGAAACAAAAGCTTTTCAAGATATTCCCTTGAAAAGACGTACTAATATATGCACACACTGTGATTACAACAAAAAGAAGTCAAGTATGTTTGTTTTCATAATTAATGAAGGTCGATTACCACTGATCATGGAATATCTATCAAAGTAGTGTAATAATTAAGTAAAGCATGGTGCTCTTTTAATCATAAGTTGTTCAACACTTCAATACCATGTTTCTATATACATCGTCTTATGGTTTGTTTAACTAATTTTCGACTAACTACTTCATTGAGTGTGCTTTTAAAAAGGTCATCAATCAGCGACTTTAGACTATAATCTAATACTTCCGGGTCAAATCTATGAAACCATCAAATGAGAGACTTAGTATGTTCGGCAAAAGTAGTTGTAGCCATAGCGGACAACGTTTTTGTAGCTGTTAGTGGCTAGCTGTAGCGGTAGTTGATTTTTAACCGCAATATTAAAATGTCAAGACCGGCCCGGCCTCAAGCTCACGATTTGCAATACGATACTATTCCCAATAGTCATGAAAAAAGTGTAACAGCTGAATGAGTTTGATCAATCCTAGGATCTGATGGAGTCAAAGAAGGGTGAAATTGGGGCAAAATCGTGTTCTTGAAGCATGGGAGAATCTCCTTAGGGCAAGTGGCACTCCAACGTATCTCCTCATCCACCAAATTTCTGCACTCAAATCACAAGTGTATGTACTTCATTTTTGAATTAAATACTTAACAAGTTAATTAGAATAATTTATATGCGTTTGAGACAAAATTAGAGTATTCTACTTGCATACGTCAGCTAGTTCATTAGGTAAAGAAGTCTTGAGTAGTCGATATTTATGCATGTCATGGGTATATAGTTTGATTGGATTCAAATTCACCGACATTGAAAATGTTGTGTTCTACTTTTGTACAATAACCAGAAAGAAGCAAGTACTTAACACGTATCCTTAAAATTTAGGGTTTAGATAACATAAGAACAAGAGTCGTTAAAACTAATAACCAATTCTAAAATGTAACCAATACGAATAAATTCTAAATTCCGATCACTGTATCTTACTAGTTACTACTATCTTACATCAAGTATGGTAAATTAGAGAGTTTTGCAGTTAATTATCTCGAGTTGACATAGAGACGATGTATTACAAAATTTCACCGAGTAATACAGGTTTTAAAATTAACCATTATAGTTATAATTTGTGTTCGAGGAAAGAAATAGAATAATGGGGGCAAAAGAGAAAATCTCCAAGAGGAGTGTCTCCTAGTGCAGCACAAGGCAGGGCCCTCTTTGGCGCCGGTGTCTCCGCAATGAATGCTGTTATTAAGCTTATGCCCCCCAAATGCGTGTGAGAAAAATGTAAAACAGTAAAAAAGAAGGTCAAGTTAATGACTTTTTACCCTTACCGAAACTTCCTTTCTTTCACCTTCTTCACTGACATTCTGGGTTCCTGTTCCCGATACTCTACTCTCTCTCTCTCTCTCCTCCATTTTCACACCCAACGACTGACCTGTAACTTGCAGGTAAGCCCTTCTATTTCAAGGTACATTCTTTTACTATTTATGTCAGTGTAACTTCAATTTGTATGTACTGTAATATAGTTGTCCACAATAAGGTGCAAATGTGCAAATGTGCAAAATTCATTTACGACAAGGGAGATAATAGAATCTAAGACCTAATGTATGATTTTTCCGGATTTCTTTTGTATATGTCTTCCTTCGTTGATGTATATTTACGGTTAAATTTTGGATTTTGTGTTCATAATAAATAATCGAATCTAATTTAAGATCCAACGTGTGATTTTGAAGTTATGAAGTATATACGGAGTACTGAGTATGCTTACATGGGTTGAGAAAAATTGAAAAATAAATGGGAGAGAACCAATGAAATGCCATAGATCAGAAACATAGTCATAGGTTGACAGTACAGTACTACTACAGTATACACAAGTACAGCCAGCAATTTTCTTTTTGACTGACATGTACAGTACAACTGAAAATGAAGCATCCAGATATGCTAGACTATTGTTCTAGCCCTTCTAGGGTTTATTCTGATTACAATCTGCCCTAATATCGCAAACTCTTGGATGAACTTGTTTCATGTCATCTGAATGACTAGCGAAAATTTCATATAACTAGACAGACCAAAACTTGTTACCAATTCGCCGTTTTGCACAATTGCATGCTTTTCGTTAAACTGGTTCATTCATCCAAAAAAAACTACTATACATTTTGAGTAATAAATACCCCATCTCTTTTAATTTGACCAATTCATTAAATTAAAACTATTAATTATTAGCCTTTTTTCTCTGTCTGTTAGTTGGATTGATCAACAAGAACAAAGCATGAAATGAAATAAAAAGAAGGTTAACATAATAATGATATCAAATAAAAAGGAGTAATTTCTGAGTGTTTTTTTTTTCTTCTTCTTTTTTGGGGTTTGTTAGAGAATATTTCAGAACAAGTCCAAGGCATGCGCAACAGAAGATTGAATTAATTTTTTTTTTTTTTTTGGGGATTTTTATTTGAGTGCAAAACAAGCATGATAAACCCTAAAAGTAAGGTTTGCTCCCCATTCACATCATTCCACTCACTTCTTTCCCTAGTCATCCCGAGGCCAACAAACCCTACTACACTCTTATATACACATTTCCACCCTTAATTCTCTCATTCATCACCTTCTTGTGCATTTCTACATACTACCTTAAACTATTTCCCATGTTTTCTCTCTCATCTGATCTACCCTCCTCTCTTTAATTTTACTTGCTTGCTTAATTAAGTTGTATGTATGTCTTGTATGTATAACATATCCTTGTTAGTTAAGCTAGTAGTGTTATCGATCGATACGTGTCTGCACTAGAGACCCGTATGATTATTGGGGTTATAATGATATGTGATCGATCACTATAACTATAATGAATCTCGGTGAGTAAACCCTAGGTCATATCATGTTCTCTTCAACCATTTCTGATGGATTCAGATTAGTTGGATTGGCGTCATATGATATAGTTGTCAATAATGTAAATTAGATATGTTTCCAATTGAAGCAAATATGATCACATTAATCACGAGTACTTTTACTCCTAACGACATTATCGGTCGCAATCTACTACAAGCAAAATCTAATCAGTGACTACAATATCTAGTAATTTGTCCAATAATCTTTGGTGGATAGGAATATTTTAGCTAACCTGATTTTATTTCTTTAACATGATTGATTTCATCACGTTTGAATGATGATGGTTGAATATATTGTGTATAATTTGGCGCGCATGTTGGTGTCTTCTTTTGTTGAATACTTATCCAATTGGGTTTCTTTACCTACTCCACCAACAACTTCATTTTGAAGCATTTTAAGCAACCTTAGCTTTTTTTTTTTTGCAAATTAAAGTTCCATAATATCTTGCAATGAGGTTTTCCATATGTGATATATAATGTTTGTATGTCTTTTCAAAGGTTAATGGGACCATATATATCTCTTTCAAAATCCCCAACTTTTTACAAAACTTTTTAAGTCACAAAAAAATTGTAGTTTGAACTCATCATTAACACTAAATAGAGTATGTTGAATAGAACATCATAATTGCAAATGATTTACATTCTTCTTGATTGTATGTTGTCTACTACTTTTGGAAGAATGTCTTTTTGACCTTTCTGTTTTTTCTTCCTAACATTTAGTTAGCTCACTAGCTACACTAATTTAAGAAAATGTACGCAATCTCACCCCTGTGCAGTGGTTTGAAAAACGTGTTGTTTCTGATAGACTCTCGACGTGTTGTATTGTGTTGTGTTGATGAGTAGGGAAGGCAATTCAAAATTGGAAGCGATATTGGTGAGGTTCAATTTGAAGACGGATCTTACAGAAGAGGTGTAAAATACGATCTCAGATTGAGCCGCGCCAATATCACTTTCAGCACCCTCTCAAACTTGGGGTTTTGTTGTGCTCCTATCATCTCATTTGACTAAATATTTGCAAATTTGTTCAACAAGCGTATGACGGTTTCATATGAGGATCTATACTCGAGTGTGGAGTCATTTCGAGACTTTGTTTTCGTTGTTGTTGTTGTTACGTGGTGGTGGCGCGATGGTGATGGTGTTGCTGACGTTTATAATACAGTCATCATCATCATTGTATGCATGAGATGCTACAGATTTGCGTGAAACTGAAGCTATAAGGTACGTAAAAAGCCTTCTCCATGTTTCCATCTTATATACTCCGTATATATGTGTAACCCAAATTATGCACACAAAGGCGAAAATGGACTCGAATCATTTTTGGCACTAACATTTCGTGTTAGTGTGTTTTTCTGATTTGTAATAGAATGATGGTTGTACGCCTATCGGTAATCGGTCATACTCCGATTCTTAGGGATTTAGAAAAGCCATTTTTGCCCTATTCTTTAGCATTATTTAATTATCTCCGAAGTTATGTTACTAGCTAGGACAGTACAGTAGGACTTGATGACTGCAAGTCTCAAGAATAGGTGCGCGTCAAAGCGTCTGAAGTCTGAATATGTTAGCTAGTCTAGCCAAAAATTGCTTTTGATTGTCTAAGTTTTGTGTCTTATCGAACAAGTGTAATTGTGTCTAATTAACGTGGGCAATCTCAGGTAAATTGTCCGGCGAAGTAACATATCTCTTTGACTAGCTTAGCTAACACATTTAATTTGTTATATGACTCGTCTTGATTACACTCGTGTTCTTTTATTCTAGGTTTATCACTAGGTTATTTCAGCCCTAGGCTTGCAAGTCGCCATTCTTCTTTGAGAAGCTACTTGTATCGGAATGGCAGATGGTGATACCGAAGAGTACTGTACTTAAAGCACTTGAGATACGTCAAGCCAACTCATCAATGAAGAAGAGTCGAAGTTAGCTAGGACGTTTCAGCACTTACGTAGCGTATGATATACGACTTACGAGACATATCTCTACTGTCAGAAAGCAAGCTAGTGACGAACTTGAAAGTCTCAAAAATTCAAAATGACATGAGCAACCTGTAAGCGCGAATAGTGAGAAGAGGATTCGATCGATGCTGTAAATTGATTGGTATTATCGACCAAATACTTCGTTCTTTCCCATTATCGACTGGTTATCATGTAACAGTAGACAATGTAATGCCACTTCACTTATATCCGTTTATGATTTACGCGACATTAACAGCTTTTCCGCCCTATATGGTCTTACCTAAATCGAATTCACAGTACATGGGCTTTGACCCTCTCGAACAAATGAGCCCATTGTAGTCTTTTCGGTAAGTCCAGCCCATTTAAGTAAACAATAGGCCCATTATATAGAATCTCGTTGGACCAGCCCACTTTAGTTGTGGGCTTTGGTATCAAAGAATCTACGTTTGACTTTGAGTTCAAAGTGGTTGACAAAATTTTGGACACGTCCTAAACGAATATTGTGTGGTTAGGTCTTTGCTTCTAATTTTGGAATTCTTTGAAAGATACACCAACCTAACCAACTAATTAAGTTTTCACCAATAACACCACTTTTTGATGCATGTTAATGTTACATTAATCAAGCATTGTCATGAATAAAAATCTTATAACAATTAGTCACACATATTCAAATGTCATCAAAGTCAACCATGGTCAAACAAACTCGAAGACGACGACCACGAACTCAAGAAAGCATGTTAACCGTTAAACCGTTCACAGTGTTCTATCGATAAAAGTGACAGCCCGACCATTAATATGCTCTTTAGTTTTTACATTCCTAGCTAGATGGACGGTGAAAAAACTCGAAATCTTTTATTGGAAGAACAACCACTAATATCTTAATTAAGTGATTAGCAAAATTCACTTTACTAGCACACAATTCCTTGTTTTCACCCTTTTTCAATCTGTCCTTTAGATTCTTCTTCTTCTTCTTGATTTTGGACATGTAAAAGCAGCTGATATTCACATTCGGTATACATACATCATACATGATGTAAACAAGCTTTAGATCTAAGATTCTGGGGGCATAGTTTATAATGCTTGACATCGATATGAATACTATATGAACCGCATAAAGATAAAGTTGGTATACTGTTTGCAATATTCTTAAAGTTATGTGGTAAAATTATATTTTGTATAAAAAATACATGAACCTTTTTATCTTGGATCAAAGTATATTATGTGGTACTAAACCACGCTTAAGCGCATGCATTCGTTGGTCTTTCTTATTGTCAAAATGTTCCGACCGAAGACATCGCCTGCTCTTTTCGTAATTATATGCTCTTCTATCGCCGCAAGTTTAGTTCAGTTCAGTTCAATTCAATTCAGTTTACGTAATTTTGTAACATCAGATCGACTTTGGCAGGGACATAATCTCAGTAGTCAGTACAAAGGAAAGGGGAATTTTACGACCAACTTTTGAGACCAACGAGAACGAGGACTTGGTCTCGAATGTCAGGTGAAACTTATACACCCGTATCAGGAGCACGAGTAACGAGTTTATAGATACATAGCACTGATAGCAGAAAGGCCATGAAGGGCAGCAATATACTGAAACAAGAAATTCAGTACAGTTCAGAAGTCAGGGGGTTCAATATTACATTGATCTATATATATCTCAATAACTACAATAATGTAGGCAAAGGATGCCAAAATGAAAAGAACTAAATCAATGCTGTTAGCGCAAACTCGAGAATAAATCAGTAATCTGTGCCCTTGATCCTACTGAAACCACACCCACAAAAATAAGCATCAAGCGCAGCCAGCTCAGTCATCTACTGAAGTCTCCTACAGACCTACATTGCAGGTAAGACCCTGCGAAAAAAATGAGCCATTTTGAATGAATCATTTACTAGGTTGATGCTTATTACCGCGATTTGTGGAGTCGTCTCTGAGGACACCCCTAATCTGGATGGGGTGGTTGGACAAGTTAAGAACATTGCTATCAGGTTCCCTTCTTCGTCTTCCTGGTTGAGACAGCCGTGATTGATATGAATAGATAGCCAAGTCTTTGAGATCCTGTAACAAGGTAAGGCCTTTAACAACTTCTGACATTGAAGGACGGGACTTTGGCTCTCGGCTTAGGCAGTCATAAGCCAACTGAGAGACCTTTTGCACAGCTTTGATGGAATAGTTCAGCTCTAAACGAGGATCAACGATTTGAAAGAGTTTCCGTTTATCACTTATGTATGGCCGAGCCCAAGTGACCAGGTTTTGCTCCCCACTAGGGCGCTTTTTGTCCATTGATCTTCTCCCCGTCAGGATCTCAAGCAGCACTACACCGAAGCTGTATACGTCACTCTTTGATGTCAAGTGGCCTAATAACAGAAACCAAGTTGAATCAGGATGATTGCTTGTAATAAAAAATGTATAGATATAGACACACATCTCCCATCGATTTCAAATGCCTAAAACTAAAATGAACTCAATGCTGTCTCGCACTTTGATCATACGAAAACATACAGTAGATGTTGGCATCAGTAAAGATCCAATTCAAACTATATCGTATCAATTTTCAATATGAGAACATGTATGAGTAGTATCATGACAATTTCCTGCTAAATGTCAAAAAATCTTGAAGCAATTCAAAGTTGTCTGCACGGAGAAGATTTTCAATTGCCAAGAACTTCTAGGATTGTGATCAGACATCAGACATCCCACTAGGACAGTTGCAGAATTTAGAAATTAGAAACATGTACCTGTCATCACGTATTCCGGAGCAGCATAACCATATGTTCCAACAACCCTTGTCGAAACATGGGTCTTGTCCCCCTGAGGCCCTGCTTTGGCAAGACCGAAATCTGAGAGTTTTGCATTAAACTCCTACAATGAGCAAGAGTTAACAATCAGTACTACACAGTACCTAAGCTGGATTCAGTAGGAAAATTAAGAATGAAAGTATTCACTGGTTCGGAGAAACAACAATGCATTACGGAATCTAGTAAAATATTTGATGTCTTGAAGTCGCGGTAAATGACAGGTTCCTGATTATTATCATGCAGGAACGCCAACCCCTTAGCCGCACCAAGTGCTATCTTCATTCTGCAGGACCATGACAGAGGCATTGTTCCTGGGGGCAAAAAGATAAATTTGTTAGTCAAGCAATACTTGTATTTAAGAATGTCAGAATCATGAACTAAAACGACAGGTCGAAATCATAGTCATCTGAAACCAAAATGTCAGCAGCTCTACTGACCAGGCCAACTACCACAACAGGAAAAACACAAATTTATGCTGCAGTCTACAAAATAACTTACTTCGAAACAGATGGTTTTCGAGACTTCCACGAGTCATAAACTCGTAAACAAGAAGCCTTTGCTCATCTTCACTACAATAACCTATAAGCTTGACAAGGTTAGGATGGTGAAGCTGTCCAAGGAAGTCAACTTCAGCCTGCATTCATAAGATCACATGAACATACAAATCAATTCAACCAACATTTTCAGCCTACAACCTAAGTAAAAACCACCAAATCAGTTTACTAACCACCCATTCTCTATGCCCTTGCAGCCCATCAGGCTTCAAACTTTTAACTGCAACCGTGACACCGGTCCCAGGTTTCGCAGGAGCTGTGCCATTTTCCTCTATCCAACCCTTGAAGACAAACCCAAAACCACCTTCCCCAAGTATGCTATCAGGCCTAAAGTTCCCGGTGGCCGATTTCAGTTCCTGAAATGTGAACTGAAGCATCTGATGAGGGGGATTAGTCTCAGGTGGTTGTGAATCGGGTTTCTCAGTCGAAAGCTGAGCATCATCATTAGGAGCACACATTTCCCTATTGCTAGCATTCAGATACCTGGTCTCAGTAGCTGCATTTCACAATCACCCAAAAATATGTCAACAAATTTCCTTAACTTCCTTCCTTTCAGAAACATTTTTGACATTACATGTCACATAACATAAATGTAAAATCGCCCCGAAAAGGTATGATCATTCTACCATTGTACAAGTAGGTCCTGAAATTTATTAACCAGACATACTATACTCTATATACAGCAATCTACATAGGTGAAAAACCCCAAATTTCCTTAACTTGCATAAACAGTAGTAAAACATCATAAAAGATGCCACTTTTACTGCCTCCTGATCTGGCATAAACAGTAACTTTAAAATCCAACATGAATTGGGTAATTTGCAGCTTGATCATGTCAAAATTTCACAGATTTTAACAACTACAAAAGAATCAGACAAAGTTACTTCAAAAGTAAAAAAAATTGTTCCTTTAATTTTTTTTTCCTCTTTATTATGAACAATTTAGAGAAAGCAAACCCATTTTATGAAAATTCTTGAGTATCTTTAATTTTAACTTTTAAAGAAAAATTGAACCCAACTACCCATATTAAGATAAAAAAAGTTTGGCATGATCAATTTCATAATTTAGACAACCATTTACAAATATAACACATATAACAAACAAAAAAACACTAAAGAAACAACAACAACAAAGCACAGGTCTCGAAATGATTTGGGGTCGGCTAACATGAATCGTCATATAAAAACCGTCATATAAACAATTATAGAAACCATAGTAATGAAAAAGAAATAAAAACCTGCATCATAAACAAGGCTGGTATGTATGGAATTAGCAGAGGTTTTAGAAGCAGAGGATTTGCAGACATTTCTTCTCAAAACTGCCCAACAACCACACTTCTTCTCCATATTTTTTTACTGAATCTTTATCTTCACTCTCTTAATAATATATATACACTTTTTTGGGTTTTGTTTATATAATTCTGAAGTAAAGATTAAAACTTTCATGGGAATGTTGTTATTTAAACTGTAAAAATTTGTGTGTTTGAGTAAAAAAGATGAAGAGGGTAATTAAGGGGAGAGAATCGTGATGAAGAAGAAGGAGTGAGAAAGTTAGAGTAATAAAGAGAGAGAATTTGTTTGTTGTTGTTGTTGGAGAATTTGCAGGGTATCATGATCATTTGATCACCATCATCTGTTTGCAAAACTACTTTTTTTTTCTTCTTCTTCTTTACCAACCAACTTTATTGGGAGTTTTGTGTTGGGTGGGGGTAAAAAAAGAGAAGAAAATTTACTGTGCTTTGATTGGCAGGTGAAACTGTGAAAGTGTTAAAGATTAAGTTAGTGGAATACCAGGTAGTTAGGTTAAAAAAATCAGAGTTACTAGTGATATCATCGATGTAATATGTTGTGCATATATAAATAATGTCGTAAGTTATATTGAACTGAGTATAACGATGTGGTTAGGGTCTCATGGATGCCCTTATAATGTCTTGCCTTGTTTGTGTGATGGGGAGACACTTTTCACCACGAGAAACGCGAAATCAGAGTCGTTATGAAGACCGTAATAAAGAGTTATTTCGTGAAGATTGAAGAGTATGTTTAGATAAACTTATCGAATTCATTTAGACAAATCACTCAATTAACATGCATATCAACTCACTACACAATATTGTTGTGGCGCAATCTTGGCATGAGACGATGAAAAATCATCCTAACGTGTATTCCGTATAAAACTCAAATCGTTAACAAATTTACGAAAAAGGAAGGGATACATAGTTAATTTAGGTGTTATGTCAATAAGCACTCACTACTCGAGTAAAGTTCATGTTTCAATCCCCTTTTGTGGCTTTGCCACTTGACCAGTCGTTGGAAAAGAGTGATACCATTTGCCCCCACTAAGTTTAGTAGGCCACTCATGTCATGGGCTCCCATGGTGAAAAAGGATGGAAGAAAAAAGGCTACAAACTAGCAAATTTTGTGATCACTAAAAGTCTACAAAACACATGTAAAATGTAAATTGTACTACTCAATGTACAAAAACTCATATCGTTCGATTGCTATCGTGTTCAATTGAGGAGAAAATTACTAGCAAAATAACTATGAACGTTAATTTTCACCGTAGTATGAGTCTTAACTGTCTTAAGAAGTAGTGTCTAGATAATAAATAAATTTGAAAGAATAGTGTTACGGGTCATGATTTCTACAATCCCTGGTTTCTATTCCTCGTGTTCGCGTATCAGATAGTAAATCGCAAGCATCTATGGAGATTTACACAGGAAAAGAACCCTTTAAGAACAAGGGTGCAAAAGTTGGTCATTACTAAAAATCTCGTGTTGATTAGAAATTAGAAGTGACATGTTTTGTCGATTACTATGAGAAAAGCAGAAAGTCCCCAGTGCATTGTCTGTTCTAAAGTTGTAGGTGTGCTCTTTTAACATTTTCAAAATAAATTTGCATGTCTTAAATTTATACTTTTTTCTTGAAGATTTAAGTTAAGGGCTCGTACCGTGACTTATTGTGAGATCATTTCACTTGATTATACATGAACGTAACACGATTTCCGACCATGCTCCCCAAAAATCCACCGCTACTTACACCAGAAGAATCAATTTTACCCCATGTCTTCTCCAACAACACATGCTTAAGATTGCTTACCTGGTGATGTTGGCTCGTTGTAAGGGAAATATCCATCCTCGGACCACTTGGGGAGACAAACATGTAAGACATACGGAGTAAATAATTGACATGAGATATGAGAACACAAGGATCAGGCATTGGAAGAGATAGTTCTTAGCCGAACACAGAATTTGGTTTACCAAACAGTTAGTCGCTGCTCCATGTTTTACCTCTAGGTTAAGCTTCTCCTGTGTATGGAACCACAGTTGATTCACAACTTCGGTAAGAGAACCAGTTTCAAGAGAAAGGTAGTGTAACAGAATTCGGCTTAAATATGCTTTTCAGTAAAAATGGTATTAGTGTAATACATACACTGCATATTTCAACCAACAGAAAACTACATTTTAATCATCAAGAAAAGATACACTAGCTACAAAGCAACTTACAACGAGCTCTTGAAAGTTAAAAGACTACCTCTAGAAGACATCAGGGTTAAAACGACCCGGGATGGTGTTACTTTGCTGAGCCTGCTTTAGATGCATTCCTAAAGCATAATTATTGACCTGAGCAAAATCCAGCCATGAAACGAGCAATGGTCAGATATATGCTGATTGAAAAGCATGGAGAAATCAACAAACCGAGTAAGATAACTAAAACTGTTATTCAGTCGCAGAAGAGTTGACAAAAACAAACTACATCTTTGCGATCATATCAAACAGATACTAAGAGTTTGTCAATCCTCAACTTCACTATTGACTTCTAGGTCAGGCAAGTCACACATACAGAAGGAATAGCCCCCAAACTCAAATCTCCACCAAACTCAGAAATCAGGATTCACCATTGCCCCCAGCTAGTTAAGAGGGCAGTGGAGTGAAAACAAAATGGCAGTGTCTACAGAAACAAGAAATTTGCACTTGCCAACAAAAATCATCAAACCAACAAGTTCGGAATCTGACCTCAAGAGTTCTTATATGTTCTTGGCACTGCGACAGAAGCTGCTTTAGTTGTTGCACCTCATCTGACTTAGCCTCATACTCTTTTTGACGCTCATGTTGAATTGACACGGCACGTTTGAGGATTCCATTCTCCTGAAGTAGTGCTTGCACTTGTTCTTTCAGCATTAGGCTTTCCTGCAAAATGACATCATAAGACGATTTAAACATACCAGTAAATAACATGCACACGTCCCCTTGCCTGCTTGCCACAATTATTAAACTATTTCTGCCTACAAGTGAGTTAAAAACGAGGCGAAATGCAGTACAACTTGTAGCTAGCCAACCTCCAATGAAAAATATCCAGGCATAACTCATTTATTTACCTGCTGGAAACTTTGCGTTGTTTCGGAACTTGCATAGGCACAAATTGATATCTCAAAAGCCTCAAGAGCTCTCCCAGCACGAACTCTAGCATCATTCAAATCAGAGGCAGCACCCATCTCCCTAACAAAAAGCTCCACCCACTCTGCACCATCAAGAGGTGAATCTTTTAAAGGTGATGGATCTACTGCGGATACACTGCCTCCTTCTCCATGAACTGAAGTAAGATGGACGAAGGAACAATCAGTCACAACCACGGAAAAAAAGTCATTCTTTACCAACAACCTAAAGCAATATCACAAGTTTGCAATATGGATTTTGACATTGTTTTAGTTCAATACTTTGAGTTTGTCATCAATTTTTCCCTCAATAAGAGCCAGGAAGTGATTAAGCTGAGTCAGAAATGCACAATACCAAGGAACAATTCATACATTACCACACCTGACAACAGAGTGAACAGACAAATAAAATTAGACAAGCTCATTTAAAATTACTCGCCAAAGATACAAGGCAGGTGGCTAATCTGTAGCACATTTAGCAGAAGATAACATTGACGCCAAACTTTAAAATAAAAAAACATTCCCATCGTTGCAACTGACCTATAAAATCATTCCACATTGCTTAAGCTCCTCACTTCCCAATTCCCATGACAATTCGTTAACCACTACCTTTATTGTCCCTTCCCTAACTATGTATCATCTTCGGCAACGACGAACAAGGAATTACAAGACATACCTAAAGTGAAACAGAGGTTTCTACTCAGTCTTGATTAGCATATTGCAGAATAAGGCACCCCAAAAAATCACATAAACTAAGCAGCACAAACATCGTAGAGCCATCAAAGTCACCATATGTACCTGGCAGTGGATTGCTCGGTTGTCTATGGGTGTCCGTAAAGGCTTCAGCGCCCACGTTATTTTCAACACATCCTAAACGAAGGTCATTTAAGCTTTTTATTGCCAGATCCAGATCATGTCCACTATTCTCGAGTACTTGCTCAATAAGCTGCAGAGGCAAACCACAAGGTTAATACAAAAAATTATTACGACCTGCTGATGGTAAACATAAACGCCAAAATGGCAGCAAGGTTATCATCACAATCACCATCTACTCATCAAAAGCAGTGACTAATGTGTAATGAATGAGAAGTTAGAACAGCTAATGAACTCAAATCAATTATCCAACTTTCTTCTCCAGCAACGTAATCATAAAACATTGAGTCGAAATTTTGATGTGTTTCTAACTCATAGGATTAATTCATTTTAAACAGCAAACACGAACAAAAGGCATACATTTACTATCAAATTCAATATCAACTCTCTATCATAAAATTTCAGCAATAACCAAACTCAATTAAATTGTCTACTTCAGTCCATTGCACCAAAAACTGTATCTAATCACCTCAAAACTACGACCATCATTATCGCAATAACATCCGTGTTAACTTGTTAAGTGCATAAGATTGATACTAACATCATTATCAATATATAAAGATTATCACAATAACTTCTGATGACATACTACAAACTACACAGTTTTTTCCCCAATCATAAAAATTCATCACAAACCCATCAACAAAATCAAACTAATACCCACATAAATCAACAATCATGCTAAAATACACACAGAAAATGTACAAAACCAACAAATTAACTTCAAAAAAAAAATGAAAAATGAGCAAACAAGAGATGCAAACCTTCTTATCCATATAAGGGAAAATGGCGAGAAGTTGATCAAGCAAAAGAAAAGGCGATTGAAAACCGGAAGACAAACGAGGCGGCGAAAACGAAGAACAACGAATTCTCTTAGCAGCAGGTGATGTTGAAGAAGATGGCGACGGGATTTCCTCAAAAAATGATGATCTCTTCCCGCACACTATTGCAGACATGTTGTACCTCAAACCCTAACCCTATTTTCTATCAAACCCCCCAATCACTTTCTCTCTCTTCTTATTATTTCACCCCCAAATTCCTAATATCCCCAAATTCTGATTGATTTGCGATGAACCCTAATTCCAATCAACCAATCAATTTCTAAAACTTCTTGATTACGCCACCCAAATTACTTGTATCCCCAATTTGCGATGAACCCTAATTCCAGTCAACCCCAAATTCCATATATCCACAATTTGCGATGAGTATAATGATGAACCCTAATTCCAGTCAACCAATCAGGTTCAAAATCTTCTTAATTACGCCCCCAAATTCCTTATATCCCCAATTTGCGATGAACCCTAATTTCAGTCAACCCCCGAATTTCTTACCCACCAATTCTCATCGGAAAGATCGAATTTTGCGATGAGTATAATGAAATTAACGGTGAACTAAGCTTGATTTTGATAAATTAAAGCAGAAATATCAAAATTTGGGGGAAATGAGAGATTTCCCCAAATTTCTTAACTAAAAATGTTCATCAAAAGATCAAATTTTGGGAGAGATTGATGAAATTGGTATTGATCTGAAGTTGATTGTATTAAATTAAGTATGAAAGTTGGATGATTTGGGGGGGAATTTGAGAGCTTTTTTGGGGGGAAAGGGGTTGAAATTAGGGTTGAAGTTTCTCTCTCCTGTTCAACCATTTGCTGAAGTTGTTTAATCGGGTATCACTTTCTCTCTCTGTCTGGTAAAAGAACGAATATTTTAGAGATGATGATGGAAACTAATGCTAAAGATTGCAATAATGGCATCGTTACGATACTCGAAAGGGAACGAATATCGGCACTCCATTGCACTCCAGTATGACGCATAATCGCGTAACTCCAAGGTAATTGGTGTAGTAAGAGATCTTATTAAGAGTGATGGAAAAATAGTGTGGAGGGTTAATAGTAGCATTTCCCTATTTGAAGATATGTGTCATTTATTTTTGGTTTAACTAGAACCTGTTTGGTATCGAAATGGCAATGATACAAAACGGGCCTAGTTTTGCACACTTCATATATAAATGATGAAAACGGGTTCATTGTAGTGAAAGATGTATGACTTCGGGGTGATTCTTGACACACTTGAATAAGTGAAAACATGAGATTGAATAGAATTGACATTATGACTTTGATACTCATGAGAACGACGTATGATCACTCTTCTACAATAGACGGGTAGCCACCCAACTTATCTTATGGAACATATGGTCGGTTTACCTTTGACTAAAATTACAACAATGTTATCATAAGCACAATTTTATCGAGTACTCGTACGTGTTTGATTGTTTGCTAACTTTAATACTTCCACTCTACTACCCTCCTTATTCATTACAAAGATAGATTCAGACAACATAGTTTCATGGATCGGACCAACACCGTGTTGCGAACAACTTGCTCATCAAATCATCAAAGACTACATTATTCTTTGTAACCATTTCTCCTAATAATAATCTTCCAATGTGAACTATACCACATTTCAATATTTCATGCGGAAGCAAGAACCAAGGTCACTTCAATAGCGCAGCTCAGCAAACACAGCATCCACATTTTGCTCCCACTCTCCATGATACTTCTCCAAGAGTCTTTCTGCTGAAGTTACTCCTGCAATACATGCATACATAACCCTGTACTTAGCCTATGAGACTCTGTAATGTACATTACATTTCTTTGTTCTCGTTTCGTCGAATTAAAATTGTGTACCTGCTCTAGCTACTTCAGCCACTTCGTACAAGAATTTGGCCTCGTCTAGGCCCCTTCGTTCTAACCCATCCTGAAGCATAGCATCTTATGTTATACTCCGTAACTTACTAAGCAACATTTAAAATACAGCAACAAACGGGAAATGTGCAAGCGCCTAAGCGGGATAGCAATTAATTAAAACCGGAAATTTAGGTAAGGCAGACCTATAATCTGACGAGGAGATCTCTTCGTCCTATTATAGAACCGTCTTACCCTAAAACGTGCTCTAAATTAAAAGACGATACTCGTATACTACAACCATGGCCAATTTGACGACCTCCTCCGCAACATTTCTGAGGGTTCCATCACGAAACGGAGTCTTCAAACCTAGTATTGTTGCCTAAAATGTATACCAAAAACTAAGATCAGAGGATATAATCATATAATATTGGAGTTAGGATCCCAGGCCATAACAAAAAAACCAGAGGAAATAAAATTTGTTGGGACCCTTTTTCTCATCATCTCCCTTTCTTCATTGGTCCAATCAGAAATCATGTCTAGAACACTTTGTAATGATTCGTCATCATACAACAATCCGACCTGTAATAATTACGATTATTGTTAAACTTAATCGTCTAATCAATCAACGTGATTATGACATGTTCTCTTCGCCTTATTTCCTGACAATATATATTTTTTTTTTGGTTACATCGATGGGCAAGCCCCAAAAAGGAAAAAACGCCGAACAATATATATTTGATCAAAAGACTCGTAAAATTTGATGATGAAACGTTACATACCCAAAATGCAGGTATTGCACACAATGAATTATGTGGGCCACAATCAGCACCTCTCATCTCCAAATACCTTTTCAGCCGCACCTAAGAAATGAAGCAACTGGTCAGATGATACATGACCTTTTTTTTCCAATTTCGACTGGTTATGCGAGCCTCAAACTGTGTTGGAGCACACCATTAGGAGTAATAAGTGAGGAAAAGGTAGGCCAATGAGGAAAATTTCGACCTTTCTTTCTCATGCCTCCCCAAAACTAAACTTAAGCATTAAATTAAACGGCAAATTCACGTGATGTCAAAATGCGCATGGTGCCCGTATATTTGAAACTTGTGTGCCCCCGAACTTTGCACTTATGGGCACGTGGTGTCCCTCGCCACTAACGCCGTTAACTTTTGGGTGGAAGACGATGATGTGGCATGTGATTAGTGATATTTATTAATCAAATCTATATAATTAATAAATAAACCAATTAAACAATTAAAAACAAGTGCATACAAGTTCTAAAATTTCAAATTTATAGTAACTGATTAATTACCTCAGGATATAATGTTCCAAGATGAATCTCCCAATCTTTTATCGTCGCAAACTCACCAGCAATGATTGGAAGTTTTCCTTGCATGAAATCCTACGGTTTTTATGGGAAACATTAACACATACATTTGATCAAATATTAATTGCTTGAACATTGAACATTAAAAAAGATAGTAGTGACCCCCTGCAGGTTAGTCCCTCCCCCAAAACTCAAAATTTGTGTTGTAAAGCTTTGTGAAGACGAAGGTATACCCTAAAAGACGAACCAGAACCACTGCAGGAGATGCACTTGTTCTTTCGATACACACACATCATAGGGACATCAAGTGCATAATCCACGTATTTTTCAAACCTGCATTATTATGATGAGTTTGGTCAGTATATTGCAACTAACAAAAGAAGTGTAATCCACACTTTTGGTTCAAATGACGATTTTTTTTTCTTTTTCGATAATGCTTTCAAAGACTTTATGATAGCTAATTTAATACGGAGTAGCTCTGATCTATTAAGTGAAGACTGAAGAGCCATATATACTCCATATCACATGATCTATCTTAAAGATTGAGGTGATGATAAGATAAACAATAATCTTAAAGATTGGGGGTAGTGATGGTTTTACAATTTCCGGATTGATTTTTACACCCCTGCATGGCTGCATGTGTGTTATAATTCTCGATGTTTCTCTCACAGGAAAGAGTGTAAAATCAATCAAAGGAGTGTAAAAAATCAATGCCCGTAAGTTTGAGCTAGCTAGATAGCTTGAATACTAATACCTACCCAAAAGAGTCCTCAAAGACGAAGGGAAGCATCCCAGAACGATTCTCTTTGTCTAGATCAAAATAACAATGACTGTTGCCAAAATAACGACAAGAAAATAAGTTAATGTTGCGGATTGAAATTTGACATTTTTTAGATTATTATGCAACTTATGTTTTTGGGGATTAACCGATCAATTACTTTCTGAGGCTGAGATAACCATTGGGCTTTCCGTCGGTAAAAGGAGAGTTTGCGAACAGTGCAGTTGCTATCTGATCCAATTATAAAACTCGTAGTAAGTACATTACCAACAAAATTCAGGCAATAAAATAAAGAGCATAATATTAAGAGTCACCTCATAGTTTATTAATTGTATATTTGTATTGAACTTGTGAGAATATCACGTAATTAAGGAAGGAAATAGAGTTTTATCATGTACCGTATCTATGAGCACACGTTAAAAACCCGTTATTATAATTATAATTATATATAACGGAGCCCAGTTCCCTTTCTTACTTGCGTTATATAAAGTTGTAAATTCAATGGTGAGCGAAATAATAATATAATATCTCACAGGTTGCAATGCAAGACCAACGCGAAGTTTTCTGACCATGTCAGCTTTAGAGCTAAAATCCAAGTTGGCCTAAAAACCAGAAGAGTATTTCGTAAGCTGCTGGGGAAAAAAAAAGGTTTGGTCATCAAGAAAGTAGCAAGTGAATGCAGTAGAGAATTACCTGGGTAGAGCATGTCCTAAGAGGTAAATCAAAACTCGCACCTAGATTGTGAAGATGACTTAAGAGGATTTTTGCTCTTGACTGATCATATATACCGGCAAACTTTTAGTATATACATATAGTAACAGCAAAATTAACTTATGATAGTAAAATTAATTAATTATAGTAGTAATTCTGTTACTCTAACCCTGCTCGGTTATATTATGGAGAACACACTCTTTTGTCGTGTCGGGGGTGCAGCAGGATGACCCCCTTGGCCCACTGTTTTTTGCTCTTGTGTTGCACCCTTTGGCGAGTAAGATTAGAGACTCCTTTGACTTGTGTTTGTGTAAAGTATAGAATTATCACACAATAAACTGACTTGATATTAATGATGAACACATAGGTGTTTATATAGGTTCCAAGATATAGTGTGACCGTAATATAAACACTAGCCTAAAATAGTATAAGAATAATATTGTTTACATAGATAGAATATTTATTCCTACCAATATTATTCTCTACTACAATTATAATATACCATTA
>JBBYHQ010008964.1:0-11090 GCA_038382645.1 Spergularia azorica | reverse complement strand
TTTGAGGAGTGTTCTGATTTGGGGAAGGAGATGATGAAGGTACTAACGGAAAACTTAACAGATTTTGGATGGAGACACCAAAATCACCTATAAAAGTAGTCAAACACCATTTTCACCTTTTTTGAAAAGTTTGGACACCATTTTGGTAGTTAACTCAGGCATATGATCTTAGCTTTGACTTTACCAAAGTCATAGGATGAATTTTAACTAATTTGACTTTAATTACCGAAGGCATAGGCAGACCACATGCACGACAATAAATCTGTATCAAGACAGACAGTTAATCTAGTAACCTAGAAAACCTAACAAAACTGTTCCATTGATGCAGGCATGAAAGCCTGAGTTATGTCTAAACATTTAACTTAAACAAGCGTGCGAAACTCGAGGTACTATAACAATTTTTTAATAACTCGTTTGTTAATGTTTGAGTCGATATTCAAACGAGACGTTAACAAAATGCAAAGAATGAATTATACAAACAAACAGCAAAGGAATCTCTGATATGAAGTTAGAGAAGTACTTTAATTTTGTCGTTTTGATGTTCTAAATTAGACTGCAAAATTCTTCGCTTGTGTACACAGATTTTGCTCTGCCAACACCTACAGTTAGTAGTTATTAATAGATTTATAGGGGCGTGCATGTGATTGTGATTCTGTAAAACATTGGTTTTGTCAAAGTAAATTTCATTTGGATTTGCTCCTCCAGTCCTCCTTTTACCTCTTCTTTTCAGGAGATTTGCTCCCCCATCACATCAAACGAGTCCATCCTACATTTGACCTTCCTTTGGCTCGTATTTCGGCATATGCGGAAGTCTTTAAGACATTGTACTCTGTATCCAAATAACATTTCAAACGTATAAAACTCAACGCTTTTCAAGACGGTTTGGATTAGTGCTGAAACTAGACATTGGAGGATATGAAATAATGATATACTCGTATGAAAGGAGGTCATGAACACTAACCCATTCAACCACAACACTAATTGTGCAAGAGCATATAGCATTGGTCTGAAACTCTAAAAGTGAATGAATAAACAAAAAAGAAAAAGGTTAAGAAAAAGGAGAAAAGACCAAAGAAAGACGAGTATATATCATGGTGAATATCAGGCTGATAAGTTCACTGTAATTGCTACTCGCTTGAAGTAGATGTGAAAATCAATAAACATATTTTATTCCTCCCTCGTTGACGGTTGATCTATACAGCCTTTCTAGCTAGTAGTAGGGCTTGGAAAATACAAATAATCCGTCAACTCAAATACTCAATCTTGAATCTTGTGGAACAATATTGCTTTTTATCCTACAAATGTTTCCATGTTGGCATCTTATTACATCCACTTTGTGAAACAGCTTAAATGATGTTTTTTTTTTTGTTTATATTATTGTCATTTCTTAGTGACTGAAATGATGTTTGAATCTTATCTCAGCAACATTATAAAGTATCAATTAAAGTGTAATTAGCTAGTCTGGACCGTTCATCACAATACTTTATAATTATACAATTAGGGATCAATCATATCTGATTAACCATGCAGATCATCTTTTCATCGATCCTCGCCAACCTTTAACCATGCAAAGGCGCATGCATACGAGTATACGACATATATCGTTATAGTTCACAAGTTTTTTACTCTTATACTTAATAGAATTATCATACATTCGCCTAGTTAGGCCCCGTTTGATAGGACTGCATCTTTCTGAACTGAACTGATCTGATCTGATCTGAATGATTCTGATCTGATCTGAATAACTCTGAACTGATCTGATCTCATCTGAATGTGTTGAAAATTTGATTGAATTTCAACGAATTAGTATCAGTTATGGACCAAATACATTGATAGAAATTTGATCTGATCTGAATGACTCTGATCTGATCTAAATGATTCTGAACTGATCTGAATACTACTGCAAATAAGTCCTATCAAACAAGGCCTTAGTACTAGGAGTTAATAAAATAATTTGGTTTTAACGACTCTCATACGGAGTATGTCTACTAACTTGCCGTTACAATGGAAATGTCACTTCTCCTACAAGATTCCGAATAGGTAACTGTAATAACAACCAGCCCAAGAATATCCTATGGGAGGCCCAAAGTACATCGACTTTCTAGAGGCCCAATGTGTTTCAAAATTTAACGTTTGTAGTCCAATCAAAAACAACTTTCGGCATTTTTCCGTGAAAAAAAAGAGAAAGTTATGGACTGCAGCCCACGAAAAGAAATGTGACGAGAAAAAACAAGAAGCAAAACAGTGGACCGGCAATCATGTGAGCCCATATGGCCCACATTCCACCATGTAGGCGGCTTGCTCACTCTCACAGTCTCACGTATTCCTTCCATTTTTTTTAAGTTGAGTCGGAGTTTGTTCGAGATATTCATGTCCAACATAAATAAATGAAAAGATTATTAGTCATGAGTATCCAACTATTGGTGATAGACTAGATGGGTCATTCGGGATTGGATTTGGGTCGGACTATCATTCGGATTACTAGATTTGGGTCAATTTTAAGTTATCTTTGCGTCAGTCTAGTTCGGGTTTAATTTCTAATTAACCAATTTCGGGTTGAACTTGAATAAGGTACTACACTACAAGTGACTACTCCGTACATGTTTACAGGCAACTACTACTCGTATATGCTAGAGTGCAAGTTGAAAATTGAAATTCCATTATCAGGGGTTTTTGGAGGGTTTAAGGGACATGAAACATGTGATTGTTATACAAAAGTTGGCTACTTGTGTCGACATTTGCACGTCTACAAGTAAACCTGATCTTAAGCTTCTTTATTTCCATTCTTTTTGTTGATAAAACCCCGAAATCTCGTGCCTTCACGACTTCAGGTTATAATGTTATACACCTCGGGTATACCTTGTTTACAAACTTGAAACATGAAGATTTTGTATATCATATAAAAACGGGCAAATCCGAGATGCATGTATTTTTATTATTATTTTAATTTTTTTTATGTTTTTAGGACAAGTGGGGAAACGACAAGTCATGATCACCAAGGTGGGGGAGTGGGGTGGGGACCACCGGACCAGTAAGTTCCGTAGGGGACCGTGGCGAGTTCACTTTGCTTGTGCTCCGTTTTCAAGACTCAACAGACTCAAAGGGCTCATACCTACTTTTCACTTTTTACATTTTACTCTCTTCACTTTCCTTTTTTTTTTTTTTTTTTTTTTACCTTGTTCCTCTGTTTTTCATTGTTATACTCTGCCTCTGTCTTGGCCAAAACTCCAGTTCTCCCCGATGAGTAATGTTTTTGCATTGCTTGCTTATTCTATTTCCCATTCAAGTCTAAGAGACGTGCGATTAAGAAATTACAATTTCAATTTCGGAAAATAACTTTAAACCAAGAAAAGAAATTATTCTAAAGAATTCTCACCCGTGTTTAAAATCTTAAATCTCTAGAGTGTTAATATTTGAGAATGAGGACACAATGTCAAATACTCAAATGACGCTTAACAAATTTACCAACTAATAAGTACTCGTACTAAGTGGTCGTTTGGTTCATGGAGAAATTTAATTCATACAGGAAGTTACAGATCCCATGAATTTAGTTTCTGTGTAGAATTCATGTGAATTCGTTTAAAGTTGTTTGGTAGACATCAAGAAATTTGGATTTCCCATGAATTAAATTTCAACATCTTGTTTGGTTGCACCCATTCAATTCCCTTATTTTTAATTTTTAATTATTATTATATCCCTTAATAATAGTGTCTATCTAATTATTTGGGGGCAAATTTGTAATTTTTGAAAAAAGATGATGGAGGAATTCAGAATTACCAAGGGGGAAGTTTGTAAGCAAATTCCACCATTACGTGGGAATTTCATTTTCCCATGGAATTTTCAATTCCTCCATTTTTGTTAAATATGGGCAACCAAACAACCCGAATAATATGTAATTCATAGGAGCTTAGAATTCCTGTGTTTTAAAAAGGCAACCAAACGACCACTAAGTAAGTTACATGTAACAGACTTATCAACCCAAGTCAGTTACATATGGAGAAACACATAAACCAAATGCTAGGGTTTACACTGTACCACCGACAACTTTCCATAATCCATACCAAAGAGATTTTTTTCGTTTTACAACGAGTCATTTTGCATTTTGAATATTGACTTCTACGCTCATATAATCTCTCATGTGGTAAGATTGACTTAACTTAACCGACCCATGTACTACTTGTTCAGTCCAGAACAATCTACAATCTAGATCTTCAGTTCTGCGAATGCAAGAATAGATCAAAAAATAAAGAAAAGTCTAGTTTGAATTTATGACGGGCCGACATAATACTATTAGATCGGGGAATGGCTCAAGACGAGGGCGCGTCATTTCCCCCTTAATCAGTCATCGAGTTCTCAAAATTATGGATGAAGGACTCGCTCGAAACTTATTCAGTAAAATCAATCCTAAAAATGTAAAAATCGACATATGCTATCCTCATTTCACCTAGCTCATGGATGGTCAAAAACTCAAAATAGTCACGGATTTACCCCCCAAACTTTGCGATGCTATGATTGTTAGATCCAGAGCAGTTATCATCCCTTAAAAGGAGGGACAAGTGTACCAAAGGGGCTCCTCTTCTCATGTGTCAAGTATTTGAGAGGAAGAGCAAAGGACTTTTGTGTACAAAATAAGGCCACATATGCACGTGAGTCGCAGGGCACGCCTGGAGCTTTTGATGCTTACGTTGATGGATTCCCATGGTTGACGACCCTCACCTGGTCAAGTACTGTACGTACGACTCTCCCTTGTAATGTCTCCATCGTCCCTTCCCAAGCAACCACATTGAATCAAGAGACGGGTGGTGATTTTCACGCTCTAAATATTACGGTGCATGAGAGTATTACGGAAATCGTAGAATTGGTCATATGAAATTGTTTTACCTTGTTGCAATCTTATGGTCGTTAACCAATTACTCGTATTAGAGAACCTGATGGAATGCATTAGACCTATAGCAACGTTCTTGAGAAATCTAATATGGCTCCACAACACGGTTGATTTTACCATTGCGCAGATGCAGAGGTAATATATAAGAGTACTTTGTACTCTACAAACATAACTTTCTTTTCGAATTAACTAGTATCATTATGCTTTAATATCACACAAATGTGATTACAGTAACCCTATTTTTATACAAGTCAAAGATTAATATATCATAAAATAATAATTATTGGTAGTTATTAATTGAAGAGAGTAAAATCATTGTTGGGGTGAGCAATCCAGTGGAGAATGAGCTGATTTAAGAAAGTGAAGCGCATTAACTGCTGGAAAACTTACGTATTTTGCTATGTTATTACTCCATGTCTCCATGCAACAAAGTGGAACAGTAAGAATTTGCTAGTATAAGTAAAGGAATCCACATACTTGCACTGATAAAAATATAAAATCGTTACTTTTTTCATTCATAATGAAAAATGAACATAATTATGCACGAAAATTATGATCGTGTATTCTATGCTTGAGTAGTACTAATCCAAATGTTGCATGAAACTAATCATGTAGTGACGTTGTGTTAGAATTTTCTCTATCAATAGATCAATATTTGAAGAATCGAAGTATAAGTACACCTAGCTAATAGCTAGGTGTGCTGCTCTATACAGTCTGCTAACGTTGTGTGAAGTGTTTTTGAAGAGGAACAAGGATATCCCGTTAACTACAATAGAGTATCACTCATTCAATTCAAACCATATTTCTTAAATTGAACAAGAGATTCACTCGTAAAATATACTCCAAAGTCCAAACTGGATTTGAAAAAACCATGCTAAATGGACCTATATATCGAGGATGAAATAATGTTTAAATTGGATTACTCACCATGTGAACGCTATGTCAATTATAATACATATGAATTTTCTAAATTGCTTAACCATGACAATTGTTGCCAATTTCGAACATGACCACAATTATACCGAATCGAGATAAACTTACCCCTAATGTATCCAACCATTACAACATAATTAACACCCTTCTACGAGATAACTTCCCTTACATAACAATAAACTAACAACCCTCTTGTGTTAGCTAATTCCAACAACAACAAGATTATTAACACTAATTAATCCAACTTCACATTGAGATTAGAGCAATATGGGTTAGTCTATAAATCAAACCCTAAACCGAGAAAAAGGGGGAAATTTCCACCCAAATGCATGAACATTAACAGACACATAATTGAGTTTAACACATTATCTTATTATATATTCCCATGTCCTTGTTAAAGAATACTCCCTCTGTCCCAACTCAAACGCCCCGTGGGCCTTTTGTAGTGGAATAAGAAAAATTATTAAAGAAAGTAAAGTAGGGCTAGTGGAAGAAAATTAGAAGAAAATAGGAGAGAGAATGTGGGGATTAATAAAAAGTAGGAGAGAGAATGTGAGAGTGAGTGGGAAGATTAGAATAAAGTAGGAGAGATAATGATGTCCCAAAATAGATGGGGCGTTTGAGTTGGGACGTTCCAAAAAGGAATATGGGGGTTTGACTTGGGACGGAGGGAGTAGCAAGGACCATATATTAAGGTCCACTTCTCTGTTCCCCCTACACTTACACACCCAACTTATTTTAGTAACATTTTTTTCTCCTCAAATTTCACTCCTCTTACTTAGATTATAAAAAAAAACACATTACAAAAACATCACAAAAAACTTGCAAATTCTTGACTTTTTTTTTCACTTTTTTTTTTTAACCCAAATTCCAAAGCTTTGCTTACTTACAAATTACAAACCCCACCTTCATTTTCCAACACTTCACAATGTCATAGTATTTGAGGGCGATATTAGTAATTTGTGGGCGATTTTTAGTAACGCTAATAACAAGTGACACCCATTATATATATTAATTAACTGTAAGAAAGAAGCAAGATATATTATAAAGTTGCAAACTTTATATAATATAAAGTTTTTATAAAGATGGGTGATGAAGAAAATTGGGCATGGCAACCAAGTGGGTCAACAACATTGAATGTGGAAAGATCAGAAGTGCAATGGAGTCAATTTGATAGCTCTGTGAATGCAGTTTCATTTGGGTTTGTTGCTACTGCAATTTTGATATCAATGTTTCTTGTTATGGCAATTTTTGAGAGGTTTCTCCGGCCAAACTCTCCGGAATTTCCAACTTCCGGCCACCCTGATATTGAATCTCAGCTGGGTTTTCATCCTAAGCTTGGTTACCCTTCTCCCAAGGTCAGTTCTTTTTTTTTTTAACCAGTTTTTTGAGCTTTTTTGTTTTGTAACTGTTTTTGTCTTTTTTGGAGTAGTAGTAGTAATTGGAGTTTCTATCTTTGTGTCATGTGATATGAGAAGGTATTATATTTGTTCATTTGTGGAAATGTGGTTCCGTAAGCAGTCTCTTTATGTTTTCGATATTTTTTAGTTGCGTATATCAGACTCTCTTTACCTCGTCATTTGTGAGAGCTTGTAAGGCATTGGGTAGAATTTAGGTTGGTGTAACACTTGTACTCAGAAAATTTAAAACTTTTTTGCCTTTGGTTTTTTAAGGAAATTATTCTGTGAATTTTAACCTGAATTTTTGTGTAATTTGTCAGTTGCCACTGAAATAGGAGAAAAAAAAAAGGTTGAATGATTTGGTTCTTGAAATGAGATGTTCATGCATTACATTGATTGGTCACACTCAGTGATGTTGCTGGGGACATTTGTATGAAATGTCACAATATTGTCTCAGCAAAAGTGCTTTTGGTAATTCCTGAATATCCATAGAAATCTCAAAAGCAGAAAAAGAGAAAAAGGAGTGATGAAATTTCTAGGGTAATTATGACAAAGTAATTCATTTTAATGAACCTTTTATGCAAGTTAATACTATACAATATTTTTCACTCATGATAAAGTTGAATGGGAAAATAAATAAATTAGAATTTCCTATGTAAGATGTCTTGTCTATAACTTGATATTTTGTGATGTCCTTATTTACTTCCCCTGTGTTTTCTGGCACTTCTAATTGGAGGTGTGACCAATTTCATCTAATTTATGCTATAATGAATTAATGATTACGACCCGTCCCTTCGGATTATACTGGCCGTTGTGCCTCATTGCGAACCATAGAAGGAAAAAAAGGTCATTGATTATGGATTCAGATCCCCTGGAGTTATTTTTCCCTGGAATTGGTAGAGTTTACTATAAATGGAAAATATAAATGAAAGTGTATTTTTAAACACAAGGAATAACTCTACATGGTAGAGTTAATTTTCCATTTTATGTAGAATTATTTTTTAACTCCAGGGAATCTCAATCCATTGATTATATACATGTCCTTTGCTCATTAAGAACTTTGGATGTTTAATCCCCCTCTCCCCCCCCCCTATGTTTTCTTCTATGGTTCACAATGAGGCACAAAGGCAAGCACAATACGGGGGACGGGATCCGAAACCTATGACGTTACGTACCCGTATTTCCCATTTTAACCTTGTGGACCTCATTGGTCATGACTAGTGATTACAATTTACAACAATGCTGCATGAAGACTATGCATTTATGGGTCTAAAAGGATACACATTTCACTAACATTTCTATTTGTCAAGATCCGCACATGTGGCAAATTAAATTGTCGTTCGGATTTTGTATAGTACCAAATTGAAATGAATGGCACAACCAACTTATTGTCTGCTGGATGTCAAGGTTCCAAGCAGCCTAAGGGCCATGACTATGTAATGTAACTGCTTTGCCAATAAGGGTAAACCTTCTAAATATTAGCAGAGCTTATGTTTTACTAGATCGAGTTTCTTATTTGTCGTTAGGTTTGATTTCGGAATTATGAGTTTCTATATGTCGTATGAATATTTATCTGCGAACTACTTTCTCCATTAGAAAGAAAATAAAAAAGTTTATATGGCCATGGTTACCTAGGTACATATAATGTCCCACATGCCCCTTGTGTTGATGATCTTTAACAATTACTAAGCACTTTTCTTCAAGTTCAAGTCTTGTTGTCTTCTTTCAAGCTTTCTTAATTATTGTTAATCTATCCCATTTTGATTGGAATTAGTAATCATTGACTTTAATCTTGTCTGCCTGTCCCTCTCTTTGTCTTGTTGATGTATTTATGTCATCCAATTTTTATTGTGTTGTGATCTCAGTCTTATTGAACAAGTTTAGTATCTATCTACCTTTAACTGTCCTATGTTGCAAATCAGAATATCTGATGATTTTCTGTTTTCGCATAATTCTACCAAAAACCCGAACCTCCCCTTATCATTGCCATATACATCTAGCATTACTTCTAAAGGACAGGACTGTGATCACTGATAAGTGTAAACTTATGTCTGACTAAGCTTATGTTTCGCTTGTTTCAGACAGTTTTAATGCTTTGGTTTTCCATTGACCTTCGACTCTTGAATTTCATTAGTAGTTCGGCTCATGTAGGTGTTTTGTGATTCGGATTGTAGTTTGACAACCTTGTCTGCTGGTGTTGTGACCTGTTAGCGTCATTGTACTGTTAATTGTTGAGCTTCTGCTTCTTTTCAATTGGTTATAATAGCTTCAATTGACCAAATTAGTATTAAAGTTTACCCAGTGATTGTATTGATTGGGACTTATAGGGTATATTATTACAAACTGCATCTGCCACTTCTTGTTATACTGAGCTATCTTGGCCGTTACACTCAATTATTACGTTTCATGTCTTTGTGCGTGGATACGTCCTCAAAAAGGAACAATCTTTAGCCAGTGAATGTCATTCTGAATCGTGATTTTGCAGCAAATGTATTTTACAGTTTCTAACAGTTACATTTGATGGATGTTAAAACATTGTAATATCGACAAGGCCTTAGACTCAATAACTTTAATTTTGTCTGACAATGCAAACTGTCTGACTGTGGCCTGTTGCTTTAACAGATGACAGTCTACTCTCAAGGGCTTTCAGTGTTGATGCCGGGAGAAGAGACTCCAACCTTCATTGCGCAGCCAGTTCCTTTGCCGTGCCCTCCTGATCGCATCCAGTGGCCACCCACAAAGCATAAGTGACATCCAAACGCTGCTCAAATTAAAGTGCCAAAGAACGTAATCACCCCAGCTTCAGCAATCATTCGAGATAGAAAGGTGCTGATTCGAGAAACAAGCTATTTCGACCAAAAATCTAGTAAAAATTTGATGCTATCAGGCACATATCTCTTGAGAACTATCTTATGTAGAGTTATGTAGCTGATCAGATTTTGTAAATAGAGGACAAGCCCGAGTTTATTGCCTTAGCAACTCGGATGAGGCTTTCTATTAAGTAGATAGATTAGAAGTTTGCACTTCCGGAAAGAATCCCTACGACATACACCTCGGTATGTACTGTAGGAATGGTTTTAGATTGCAGCTTAGATGAAAACCTACTGCTGTAAAAATATTGAAAATGTATGTTATTCACTAAGTACAGGTTGAAGTTGTTGGAATTACAATCGTGTGCGCCTACATGTTTTCTATAATATGTGTGTGTATTAGGCCATCTTAAGGTTACCTATAAAGTGATCTGATATTTTGTTAAGTTATTGGGCTTGTGATATCTAATAAGAGTATGAACTCAATATGTGTAGAGACCAGTCAGTTATTCCTTATTCAATGATTGGCCGATTAAGGAATAAGACACCCTATATATACGTAGGGTTTAGGGTCATGGTCCCTGACTCATATCTTTCTCTCACCCTCTGACATTCCATCATCAGTTGGTGCCCTAATGAGAAGGTTAAAAAGTTTGAAGATCCATACCCACCACCACTACCTACACGATGGATTAAGGTACGCTTCCGCTACAGTCTCCCATCTTGGTAATCTGAGATGAATACGGTTCTCGGTTTTATTTCGGATCTAAAGTATAATTTAACAATTGGTATCAGAGCCAATTCACGTCAAATTATTGGGAATAAGGTTTTTTTTTTTTTTTTTTTTTTTTTTTTTTCTGGACGTAATTGCATGTGTTTCATCGAGTTTCTCTTCAGTTAAGAATTTATTACAATTCGATTGCAATGCATGTTTACGTGTTATGTTTATGTTTGATGGAATTGCTATTCTATTGGTTTTTTTATCGCAATTCGGTAAGTATGTTTATTCGCGTACGTGCATAAGTTTGGTCAAAGATGCTTAATCAAGCGGTGGGTTTTTTT
>JBBYHQ010008946.1:0-11091 GCA_038382645.1 Spergularia azorica | reverse complement strand
AAAAACAAACCCTTGGTTCTTATATTTACCAAAATGTAGATAATGTCGTCATATTTTTTTCTCACGTATTAAAATGTTATAAAAGAATTTTTTTATATTGATTCATCTTTTCAAAATGATCATAAACTTACATTGGTAACTACATATTCATAACTCATAAATAAATTCTTTATATGATTACCATAAATTTACATGTGCTACATTTGCATAACACTTAATCTATTCTTTATTCTACATTTCCATAACTACTATATGAATTTTGTACATAATTACCATAAACTCAAATATGGTAAAACATTTTTATAACTACTATATATATGAATTTTGTACATGATTACCATAAACTCACATATGGTAAAAAAAAACAATTGCATAACATAAATTAATTCATTATTCACCAGAAGCTCTAATATTAAGATATATAATATTAGATTAGATTCTTCATCTACACAAAAAAAAATCCCCCAATTTAACAGTTCCCAATCTCCACAAAAAAAACCGCTCACATTTTCCCCATTTTCTTGTTTTCCGAATTAAAAACTCGCAATTTTAATTTCTGTTGTTGTTGATTTTCGCGCAATTTTAGTTTCATGCAATTCGACGCACTATTGGTAGATAAAAAACCCTAACCCTAACCCTAATTTGGTAGACAAAATTTTTTTTTTCATGGGGGATCAGCCGGGAATCGAGGAAGAAGTTGCCCAGCTTGTTGAACAAGTTAAGGAATTGCAAGATAAAGCTGCGTCTTTGCTATCAAAATCTACCAAAGAAGAACAAATTTTGAAGCAGCGTGCTGTTTCTCTCGATTCCGTCATCAATAAGCTTCGTTCCTCTATTATTTCCGATGCCCGCCTCGATTCCAAGCTTGCTGAAAAGGTTTTGGTTTCTTATTTTGAGCATTTTTCAATTTTGATTCATTTTTGTGATTGATTTGTTGGTTTTTATAGATAGTTTTTATTAGTATGTGTTTTTTCGGTGCATTGAAATTTGGGGGAAGTTGCGTGATTTGGGTGTTTTTTTTGTTTGTAGTTGGAAGATGAATTGAATAGAGCCAAGTGTATACTAGTTGACGGCGATGCGTCGTCGTTTCTTCCGGGAAAAGCTGAGGGTATGCCGTTTTTCTTAATCAAGTTTTAATTTTTTGTTTGAAGTCGGGGGATTTATTCCATTTTTCGGTGTTGATTATGATGATGATGGTACAGGCCGGTTTTTAAGGATGTTCTTGGGGCCTATTAATGTGCGAGCCACCAGGAAGGATGTGCAGTTGAAAGTTAAAGAGGAGTATAACAGTTACAAAGTACGTTTTCGCTTCTTTTATGTCTTTGATTGATTTGCTGTACTTGATTTTAATGGGGTCTGCCATGTGTTTTGGTCAGAAGATGCATTAGTTTGATGATGGCGACTGCGATGACCGTGATGCCCTGTTTGATCTGTCACTGAAATGTAGTTTAGAGCAGAGTGCTTTAGTCCAAGTGTTACGCTTGTAAGTGGATGTTTGAGAGAATGAGAGTCTTTAAGGAGCGTGTTTTGTGGGGGGTGGGGGGGAAGCGCTCGCTAGATTTTACAAGCTCTTGACTATTCACCCACATGTATATAATTAATCCTGGTGGTTAGTCTTCTCCTAGAACTTCGTTTCTGTAATTTTCCTTGAACATAGACATGAACTTGATAAGCTATAAGTGGCTTCCATTGAGGGGATTGACTTTTTCATGGGTTCTATAGGGGATAGAAGCGCATGGTTGGTGGGGTGTTGTAATCAAGTTTTAAAAGCCGTGGCAATTTAATCGGCAGAATTTGAGGATGCAACGTACTAGTTTTATTAAACTGTAACTTTGATAAAATTAAAAATTTGCGGTTGAGCTTTTGAAAAAGTAAGGAGCTTTCATTGCTTTTAGTGTTGTTCCCGGTTTTGCTCTGTCTTGCCTAAACCGGTTCAACGTGTTAATTAGCTTTGATCAATGCCTTTGTCACTAGATGGAATATTGATCTTACTTCCATATTAGGCTGCCCAAATGATGTTAGGAGGGTCATAGAAAAATTAGATAGGCGAACCTGAGAGTTTGAATTACTCCTAGATCTTTGTAAGGACCATATTGCTAAGGATAGAAGCTGCGAGGTGAGAAAAATTTGCATGATCTGTTACACTCATCATATTTGATCGTGCTGTAGTGACACTAAGAGGCTGCCTAATGTGTGCAATATTGAAGAGAGACACAGACTTTTGTAACTCTTCTAATGCATCTCGGTCACTGACTTCTGATGGAATGCGATTAATCAACATTGAGCATTTCATGTCTTTATTTGGTGCTAATCTATGTTCATCAACATCATGAAACTGGATGAACTGAGATATCATGATTACGGATTGAGCATGTCTACACTCTACTCTTGAAATATTTCATCTCCGTCCCCTCCTCTCTCCTCTCTCAAGAAAACATGGGAAAAGAGAAAGATAAATATCATGGAAAAAGAGGAAATCAATCCAATGACACTAATGTCATTTTGATGCTCTTTCTTGCCTTGTTTATTCGCTTGTCTTTGTATATGTACACCAACTCTTTTAGTGTACTCCGTAGTGAATATTTAGAACAAGATTTTCCATCATTTTGTGGTAAAGTAAGTAACTTTACAGTTGAACTGATGTAAAAATTAGAATATGCTTTTTGAAATAACATCCTTGATACGTTATCATCTATTCTTTTTCATTTTTAAGACATTTCATCTACAAATTGTGGGTTTAACCTTTGATTTACTTTGAGCAGGACAGAACTGCCTGGTTGTTTCTTCTCTTTCCCTCAGTGCTACTAATTCTGAGGGTTTGGATATGGAATGGGTGCATGCCAGCATTTCCGGTTCAGCTTTACCAGGTTTAGGCTATAAACTGTTATACCCTCATGAACTCTAATGTGGTTCTTTTGTCAGATAACTAAATTACTGTTGTTCTCGTCTTTGTCAGGCATGGCTGTTGTTCCTCTACACTGGCTTGGCTTTGAGAGAGAATATCCTAAGAGTGAATGGGAGTGATATTCGTCCATGGTAATTGCTATATTTTTTATTTGTTGTTGCTGGTTTTCCATTTTCCAGAGCATTTGAGCATTCCTTTTGCTTCATTTGGCTCTGTTTTGACCTTTTAGTTCTAAACTTGTGTAGTGCATAGGTGGTTGTCTGTACTATTCTCATAACTTAGAGCTTGCCTCTGCCCTCCCTCCTTTTCCCAATTGTTGTTTGCTTTCAATTTGGTATGAATGATATATAGTCTTGTGCAAATACGTTACTTAAACGGTTAGAAGTTATCTTTAGCAAGTATGCACCTTGTTCTTTCGAATGTTTTTTCTCTTTCTGTTATTAGGGATGTTTGGGAAAATACCGTGGCTGCCAGCATTCCTAGACCCTTTGGCTTGATTCAACTGCTATAGCAGCGACAACATAGTATATACTGCCATAAACCTGGCATTCAATTTGAATTGTGGAGGCTTTTATGCTGAAAAACTGATTTTGATAACGTGTAGTAACTTTGAGGTTCTTGCCTGTAAAGTATTTCTGTTTGAGATGAAGAGTTTGGGTGGTAAATTATACAAACCTTTCCGATTTGTGCAGATGAATAAACAATCTTTACTGTGCTATGGTGATAGTTGAATAGCCAATTTATCATACGTAATGCATAATTCAATGAGTCATGACCTTTCCAATTTATGCAGGTGGATATGTCATCATTACTGTGCTATGGTGATGGCCCTTGTGAGCCTTACATGGGAAATAAGAGGCCAACCTGATTGTTCTCAGAAGCAGGTAAATCCATTTCTCTGCCGTATTTTATTTATCCCACATGTATTATGTGCGAGCTTGGATCTTCGGCTATACAAAGTTTTACATGATCAATTTTGTATCTCCCCGTGTTGGTAGTTTCCTTTTTTTTCTTTTAATTTTTTTTTTTATAGTGTATATGAAATTATATTACAAAGACACTAATACTTCAGACCGGGCAGAAAATGAAGGGAGAGGAGGGTAGGAGAGCAAATGTGATGAATTGAATAATGTAATTAGATAAGACGAAGGTGATAGAAGAACAATGCCGTTAGATTTAAGTTTCTCTTCCATAGTAGTTGCTAATAGCTGTACAGTGAACACTACAAGTAAAGAAAGACATGGACCTTCGAGAGGCCTCTAGCTGTGTAAAACACACAAGTGATAAATGATATCTGATGATTTTTTTTTTATTCTCATCACTGCTTATTATAATTTTTTTGTATATGGGAGTCACCCCCTTGGTGTCCTTTTGGATATATGATATCCCATCTTACTTATCAAAAAACCCTTGGGTGGCGTTAGAGGAGGGAGGGGGTTGGGGGGGTGGGCTTCAAAAATTTTGTGGTTAGGATAACACATGTACAGGGTACTGAACGGGAGAGAAGAGAAACTGGAGAAACAAACCATTTCTCTCTCCTCTGAGCAAGCCAAATCCCTCCAAAGGTTGAAAGGTTATGAAAGAAATTCCTCCTTTCAGTTGACATGATATATGTTTATATGAATTCAGCGATACAAAAATTGAAATAATTGCGACAATAATAATTTCAGCCCTTAAGGATACCAATATGAATTGAAGCCATTAATTTGAAATCCTTTTTTATAAGCTCTTTTCCCAAATAGCCAGAAAGAATATCAGTCACTGTTATGACCTTTTGAGACAGTCCGTGTGCATAATTTTATTTATGGTATGGTCTTTGGAACACATACCGCACTAAGAATTGAGGCCTAGTCAGGTCTATGAACTCTCGTTTTCTGTTTCACTTTCCCATGGGAGTTAAATGTACATAGTTCCACGAGTTCCTCCAACTGAACACCGCAACTTCCCTTTCTTCTTTGGAATTTCAACTTTCATTCGCAACTTATATGATGAAACAAACTAGGCCTAAGGATGTTTTATAGGAACATGGCCTAAGTCGGGTTATGTGCCGTGGGTTGCCGGTGGTTGTTTTGTTAGACATGGATACACCCTGAATCTTGGAAGTTTGAATGATTTGGTTACTGTCTGGGTTGTTTCACCATTAACCTTAAATTTGATTGGCATAATTTTCTAGTTTCGGAGTTACCATTATCTTGTACCTCAACATAGGAGATATCCTTCTTAGGAAAACATGTTTGTGCCACAGAAACTAAGTATATGTAGATATGGCGACCTATCACCACCTTGATAACACCTTATTGTTACTGCCTTGAACCGTGCTCACTATCTGGTGTTGAAACTTGAGGCTCTGTTTCCTGCCAATATACTGGTCTCGTTTATATACGACGTCTTGCTTATATATGGGCACTGGCTCTTATCTTAAGTATGTCCTGAGTCCTGACTAGCATGGGTTGAGCGCCCATCCTTAGAACTTGAAGAATGTCTGGTATCCTAACTGGGCCTCATTTGGAATAGGAGAGGCTTTTGCATACAATGATCATAAATTATTCCTGAGGATCAAGGTTGACCTAGCAGTTAGGAAATTAATTTGCTTGGGGTTGTCCCGGGTCCGAATCCTCGAAGACCATTAGAAACCTAGTAGGCTAGTACATCCTTGCTTTATTATCATTCCTTTGGTTGATATCATTCTAAATGAAACCTTTGGAACTTGTTTTCCTATCTGACCTTACTCATGGGGGGTAGCCTTGACTGGGTGACAGTTACTGGGACTAACAAGCTCATGAGCTTTAGTGGGCACTAATGTCCAACTTCTGATCTTGGGGCTTCAATTATGGATCTTATTTTACAGTAGCTTTTCTGTGGTTAATATCTTTTATCTAGACTTACATGTCTTAGTTTGTTGTCATAAGCTGACTTGCGTGGGTTATGTATGTTTTATAGTGAAAAGGTGCAGATGTGAAGTTAATATGGCCCTCCATTGATCCCCCATTAAATGTGGCATAGTTTTCTTGTTGCTTGCTTTTCTAGTGCTTGATGTACTTCCATTTGAAAATTGCCCTTTCCCTGTCGTGTCCCATTTATTAAGAAGGGAGTTTTTCAGAATGGTATGTGAATCTTGCATCCGACTTATCATTCATGGTCTTTCCATTTATGTTCTGAACTGCTTGAGTGTTGTGTGCTAGATCTTTTGATCCCTAGAAACTCTTATTTGTTATGATGGTGAGTTTATAACACGGCCAAACAATTCTCACATCGCACGTCCATGCTCCATCCATGATCAGGAAAACTTACGATTTTTTTTTTTTTTTTGAAGCTGGCTTGTTTTCAGTGTCTTTTTAGTTTTTACTTTATTTTTGAACTTCTTTGATGAGGGTTCATTGGATGTTGCAATGTTTTTGTTATCCAAAATGCTTTGCTTTTTTATGTGTTGAACCTCATGTTGCTATTTTGCGCAGAAAGGGGTGAAACTTTTTCTTATATGGGCTACGATGCAAGGATTCGCAATGCTTTTACAGAATCGATATCAACGGCAGAGATTGTACACTCGCATTGCACTTGGAAAGGTCTGTGCTTCATTCTTGATAACATGCTTGCATTACCCTTGAATATCGTTAGTTGGAAGCTTTTAACTGAAACTGGGCTGAATAGTAAATTTTTTACATAGATGTGTGCTTTTTGTGTTTCTGGAGTGATTATATGCTTGACATCAAAAGAACCCATGTGTTAACATCTTCTAAAGCTGTAGTTACTTTCTATGGTCTCATGGATGTCTGGGAGTCTTCTTTTCTCAGGTTACTAGTTAAATATAAGACCTTTGTTTGGATTAGGGTTGAGCTAATATGCACAAAAAATAGTTAGAGATGGATGAAAGGAATCCATTTTAATGTTTTGTGTTAGAATTAAGGGGTTAATAGTGTTTTTCTTTCATTGGTTTATTACTGGAATGCGTTGCATTTAGATCAGATGAAATTGTAGTGGCAAGCCAGAGGGGCCCCGGCTTTATGTAAGAGATCTCATCTCAGCTCGTGAGGTTGCTCTAGTGTTCTTACCTGGGTCTGAGAGTATATTAGTTTCACATCATTCCAAGCAGGACCTTTCTTTTACTTTGAGAACAAGCTTGTATACCTCTGTAGCTCCACCTTACTGAGACTGTGTTCGTTTTTTAATTTCTTTTCAGTTTGGGTTCCTTGTCACTGTACACTTGTTGGTCCTGGTGTACACGAGAATTATGTCCCCCCCCCCCTGCCTTCTTTCGAGCTTATTAATAAATGATTAATTTCTTTAACAAGAGGGTGAAAATCAAGAAAGGGATAGACAATTTAGCTCTTGATTTTTTTCCCTTTTTAATTTTGTTTGAAGTGGTAGTGTACAGCAATACACAGATTTTTAATTTCTTATTCATTTCAGGCAAAGAGAATGGATGTTGTCTGGGGAGAAACAGCTGGAGTGCATGGCCAGCTTTGGCTGCTCTTGCCCATACTGTTCATATTGCAGGTACATGTGGCTGTTCTACATGTTCTACACACTACAACACTGAAATATCTTGCCCTCTCTTAATTGCTCTAAAATATGTTGTATATTTTTATATAGAGCAAATCTTGAGTGGTATGGTCTCACAAGGACACCTTAAGGGTGTAGGTTAGGCAAGAAACTAATATCTTAAAACTCATTATATGAGACTAATATCAAGAAGATTTGCGCTGCATCGAGGCTAACAACTTGTTTGTATGAGCACATAGAAGTTAAGAGAGAGGTATAGATGGGAATGAAGATGTTAGGGAAGGGGGGGGGGGAAGAGGAGATGATTCTTTCATATGTTTTGCAAAAAAAGTGGAGAGGGGAAGGGGAAGGGGTGGAGAGCGAAAATTTGTGGAGGTAGGTGGGGATATGTTGACGTGCTTTAAAATATTAGTCAAAAGTTGTCTCCTAGTATTTAGTTAGTGGGTTTATGATTTACTATTAATTAGAGAGAATTAGTTGGTAGTAAGGCTTTATCATGCATGTATTGGGTCATTGTATTTGTGAGTGGGTTAACTTCTTTAGTCTTGGGCCTCTTGCTATTATCTAGAGGTGTGTCGAATATGGACCGTCAAAAACTCGATGGGGAATTTGGATATGAATGGAGGAAGTAGTATTTAAGGAGTGATGTAATATGATTGAAATTGGAGTTCATAAATTAGAAAATTTATCTACTGCTTTTTCTAGAATGTTATTTGTTGCCTGCTTTCTATCTCAATAATTTCCCATAGCCTTTTTTATTAAAGAGACTGGGGTTTGGAGCGAGTGTTTGAGGCCATTGTAAGGATCTTAAAGACTTGTCCAAAATATCCGTAGAGAGTTGGTGAATGCCCTTAGTGCCGTAGACCAATTAAATCCACGAGGGAAGAAGAAAGTGGAAAAAATGAGGGAGCCTTCTCGGCTACATTCATCTCGAAGGGAAAGGTAGAGTCCAGTGCAGCAATTGTAAGAGGTTGGTTACAACAAGGGTGTTGTTGGCACAAAGGCAATCCCCAGTGTACAAGTATTTTTTTATATAGCAAACAAATGTTTGTCCAGTGATGATAAGACAAATTTGGTATAGGCAACCAAAGAAGAATCCTTGTCTTAAATATTAAGGTGAGAAGTGCTCAAATAAAAAAAGCAAAAAGATGGTCAAGTTGTGGTTACGTGCATCAACTATTCGGTGATTAGAATTGGGTCACTAGATGAAGATAAGTGCTTCACGAACCCTGGAGAGAGGTGCTCCATGAAAATGATTTAAAGGAGGGGGGGGGGAGAATTTGGAGCAAGGGGATGATGTTGGGAAATCAGGAATTTGCAAGAGTAGATGCTAGTAGTATGCTACCTCCATGTGTTTAGGGCGATGATATGCTCAGAGCCTCAGATCAATGAAACAGGTTGGCTTGACTTGAGGAGTTGATTGGGTATATGTTCTGTAGATCCGCTTCGAATCTTTTCATTGTTTTCTTCTCCGTTTACATTTTCTCTAGTTCCATTGAATGTTGGAGTTTGGTTGGATTTAAAAGGTAATCCCAAAAGCCCTACATTTGGTTTTGTGGTATGGGTTCGAAAGGAAATTATGATTGAATCAGCCATTCTTACGAGCTAAGACTTCTGCTAACGATTGCTACAACAAACTTTCTTTGTTGTCGAAGAGTACTCCGTATGCTTTAGTTACTTACTGTTCTGTGTTCTGTTCAGGGTTTTGAGGCATATGTGGGACTGTTGTTGCTTCAGACAGCCTTCGTTGGAGTTGCATCTGAATGGCAGGTGAGTGGACTTGTTTCGTGCTCTGCACTCATCTTCACGTCCCCTCCCCCTCTCTCCCCTCTCCCTCGCAATAAATCACAGGGAAGTGTTACGAAATTTTTTAAATGATGGGCTTCAGTTGACCTAAAACTTCTGGTATCGACATTTCAGGTCGTCTTTTGTGGGTTTCTCCTACTTTTGATGGCGGTTGGGAATTTCTCAAATACCATGCAAACCTTACTGGTCAAATCGCGGTTTAAGGCCAAGATGAAGAGAAGTAAAAGCAAGCAGCAATTAGATTAGGTTTTACACATCTTAAAAAGTCCTCACTGTGAACAACCCCCTCTCCTCACTTGTGATTTTTACACATCTTCACGTTGTGAAATTGGGAAGAAGCAAAGCATTTTTTGTGTAATTATCAATGGCTCTGGAAGTTTTGACTGTGGCTTTTGGAGATTATGTCACTATTTAGTTTTTACCCCAACGGGGGAGGGGGAGGAGAGAGAAAACGAAGGGCTAAAGGGGAGATGAGTACGATGGAACATTTTTTTTTTTTTAAGAAAAACTAATTTATGGTCAAAGATATTGATGGCTCTGATTTTTTTTAAATGAATGAACGGATGTGATTTATTCTCCTTAAAATGGCTACAAAGGTTTGGTAACTATTGTAGATTTCACATACTTTTTATTGATCAAGAAGTTGATTTTACGATACTCGTAGTTAGTTTTTATACTTCTGCATATCGTGGATTTTCATTTAGATTTTAGAGTGTGTTTGTTTTCTCAAGTCCAAATGTAAGGGACGATTTTGGAAAGGGGCACGTTATGACCGGATTGTCGGTCTTCCTATAGCGACTTGTCGGCGGTCCACTAACGAGCTCCTTTTTCTTTCTTCTTTCTTCCTTTTCCTTCCTCTCCTCTTCTACAAGTTCTCGCACCCGGCACTGCCTTTTCACCAACCACTACCAGCTCCACCGTCGGCTACACCTCAGCCGCCCCAACCAAACAACCACCATTGCACAACCCACATCTCCCTTCTTTCATCTCCCGTTTTCTCTCCCCTCTCCATCAAGTGAAAAATAGGGGGCTTGGCTAGGCTCGCATGGGATAGGTGGGGATTCACTGGCCTCGGCCGGTGGTTTCAGAACTGACTCTGGTGGTCATGGGTGTTGGGTGGCGGCGGTGGAAGGGTGGGAAGGAGAGAGGAGAGAAAGGGGTAGGGATTTGGTGGTGTTTTTTTTTTTTTTTTTGTCGAAATTGATTTCATTCCATATTTGAATTGCAAACAACTTTTAGGATAAGTAACAAAACTTGTTACCATTCCACCTCTAATGCCATTTTATTCTGTTTCCATTGCTAATATTATACCAAACGCCCCATACTATTTATATCACTAAACTAAAACTAAATTAATTATGTATAATATCGGTCCTAATAGAGTAATACTAATCAATCATTATATATATAAGAGAGGCTTTTGACAAAAACATATGACGCGTTTATAAATTAAGAAATTCCCACAAGGTACTATAAATGTAGAAATCCATAGAGAGAGTCTAATATTTGTAAAACTCTTACATAAAGTTATTTACATGAAACATATATAATTTGTTATAACTTGGGTTACCTATATCATAATATTATGATACATGATACATGTATCATGTCCAACCACACCTGATGTGACCCTTTTTTTCGTTGGACTACACCATATACAAGTTTCCGCCCTTATTTCCGCCCCATACCCACTTAATGTTGCCTCTAGGAGGTTGTAATCGGAGTAGCTACAACAGACAATAAAAATAAGGATAATACTACAACTTTTATTTTAAAGATAAGAAAATAATTATTATGTACGTCGTAGATATAATATTTTAACCGTGCAACGCACGAGTTTAAAATTAGTCTTAATCAATCAATCAATCAATATATATATA
>JBBYHQ010008937.1:0-11091 GCA_038382645.1 Spergularia azorica | reverse complement strand
TGATGCCTGTGTTGTTTCTACCAGTAAGTCCACCTGCAGAAAACAATGTCACATCTCTTACTTTTTTTTTTTTTTTTTTTTGGAGAGCATTCAGAGCAATGTCACATCTCATCAGTAATAAACAGCAACAAAAAGTCTGTAATGAGAGCCTGATCTGATCATACCAATGCAGAACACATTTTCCTTTCCACAAGAATGTAATAGACCCCAATACACGCTTGTCCGCTACAGGATCCATACTTCCCTGCTATTATTCGTTTCAGCACGATCTTTTGACAGCGAAATCAAGTAAACCAACACATAGTTAGACAAAACTGAACAAGCTGACATACTCAGCAGGTTAATCTTAATCTTACAGTTAAGCAGGAAATCATTTATTTACCTTCTTTAGCCAGGCAATTCTAGGCAGTAAATCAACAACCAGAGGACATTTCCCACCCAATTCCAAGATTACTGGTGTCAAATGCTTCGCTGCAGCAGTCATAACAGTCTGTCCAACTCGACGACTCCCTGATGCCAGGGGAAAGCACATTATTACAAGATCACATACATATATAGAAGAACATGGTTAATCTCAGAACTCTTAGAGACAATTTTAGACCTGTAAAGAAGATTTTGTCCCATTTACACTGCAGGAGCTGATCACTGACATCAACACCGCCTTCAATGACCTTAATCGCGCTACTATCCAGGTACACTGGAAGAGCTTCAGCAAGAAGTGCAGAAGTTGCAGTGGCTAATTCTGATGGTTTTAACACTGCTGTATTTCCTGCTGCTATTGCTCCGATCAATGGCTCCAAAGACAACCCTTCAACAATCAAACACCACTGTTAAGCTTCTGCAAGAATTCTTCTAACACAAATTTTCCTCTAAGATCAGAGTTAGAATTTTTGGTAGGCTCACCTAATGGGTAATTCCAACATGAAAGTATAAGGACTAAACCAAGTGGCTCAGATACTAGTTCTGTTGATGTAGAAAATGCAGCCACTGGCAATTTCACCTGCAAATTCAAACAAAAATCGCGGTAGTTCTTTAAATGGATCATCATCAACACAGTAACGTTGCTACAGTTTACACAAGAAAGTGCAGTATAACATGAATATTCCAGTTGTGATAACATGAATATTCCAGTTGTGATCAAACAGACTGAATGATGATAACCTTTTTACCACCCATCCAATTTGCCAGGTTAGCCAATGCTACATTTATGTCTTTGATCAGGGGTCCAACCTGCAACATGAAACACCAGGGCGCATAATACACAATTACACAGGGTATCACATGAAACCGTTTCACAATAATTTACGTGTTTCTTTCTTTTGCGACTATATGTCCTACATACAATAATTCTCTTTATTTCTACTGCAGAAATGATTAAGAAAGAACATCATTTTACCTCATCTCGGTATGTTTCAACAGGATGCTTGCCTATATCAAGTTTGAGGGCTTCGAATATCTCGTCTTCTCGTTCCGTCACATACTTGTGCAAACCCTTCAACTGTGCCTTCCTCCATGCTCCTCCTTTTGTTTTCCCAGTCCCAAAATACTCCCTCAACTCCTCTACTACTCCTTTCTCCAACATTTTCTTACAAAACCTTGCTTCTCCAATACACTTCTCCTTCCCTTCTCCTAATCTCTCCATATATACGGCATTATTGACTTATTGTCCGTCCAATGGCGTATTTAAAGCCAACCTTAAGTGGGTGCCATAAACATAACATCATGTCAAATAAAATTTGTACCAAATTACGAATTCTTTTATTTGTAACGCGTTTTACTGTAATTGACCTTTTTCACGTTACAACTTGCAATGCGGGTTTTTGCGAGGAACTTGAAGTCGACCCAATTGTTGGCAAGTACATATACAACTACCATTGGACCCAGGCAGAAACCTTGAGATAATATGGTACTGTTGGAAATAATTAAGGATAACGATATGTGTCCGGTGCACATGTTGTCTATATTATGTACTATAACGATCACGTTTTTGTTATTATCTAGGTAAAAAGGAAGTAGACAGAAAGAAACTCAAGTTGGCTAATTAATTCACTTAATAATTACTTGATTTATTTGTTGTTTACGTACTCCATTTGCTTTCTTATATCTTGTGCTTGATAAGCCACCATAGAATTTCGAGGTGACTCGAGAAAGTGAACTCCTGTAATACGGAGTATTATGACTCGTGAGTGGTGACCCGTGAATTTACAATCAGTGATCAGGAACCACACACCCACTTAGCCCAACCCCCCTTATATCTTAGTAGGTGATCAGCAAGTAATTAGTGCCGTTTAATCACACCGATTAAATGCTAGTGTAATGTCCAGTTTTCGATTTGCGAAAGATTAAAGGGCCGACCCATGTACGGCCCAACGACATAGTAACAGTTCCTGGACTCACTCAACATTAATGATTTTGAATCCTTTCATTTTGGACCTAGTTTTTTTTACACAACAGCGTACAACCCTTGATTCTGACGTTAATTGTCGGAGGTTTTTTTTTTTTTTTTTTTTTTTTATTTTTTTTTTTTTCAAAGGAGCAGATAATACTGAAAGGGTGAGGATATGAGGATTCGAACTCGTGACAGCCCCAGTTAGGTTGTGCTTCTAACCATTAGGTTAATCTTGAACCTCTTGATTCAATAATTCTCGAAGTTGTGTTAACATTTAACGATTAATTGTTTGTTTTAAAAAAGAGTGAATAACGTTCAAATTAGTTCTTTTTGGCCAAACTCCAACTTTTTTGGAATCATCTCAGAAAGAGCGTCTAAATCTAATGAACATATTTACACCACAAGTGTTTTTACAAAATCAAATTTTGTTTCTCAATTTAGTGTGTTTGACCAACTTTTGGTTTCTAGACCCTAGGAGACAATTTTTACACGTTGTTTTGCCCTTAATAAAACAATGAGAAGACACCAACCGCTAACCCTCCTCCCAAACAAAAAAAATGCTCCATACGAATGAAAAGGATAGCATAATCTGTCGTATGTAAAGACGTAAATCTACATAACACAAAGGTAAACCCAAACGGAAAACGACCCAAACACAATTTATCCGACCAACCTCGATTGCCATCTCGAATTACCCACATCCACGATTCCAAATTTCCAATCAAAGTATTCAATTTACACGCTTTTCACTCTTCCAATCATATGAATTTTAACCAAAAATGATTGAAAAACACATCGACGTCACGAAAAACAGGACAACAGAAGAAAAATACTGATGATATAATACGACGAATCTTGCAAGTTGCAACCTGAGTTGGATCATCACAACAACAAAAACAAGTAAACAACACCTCATCAATTTGACGACATCTGAGTCTAACCCACACACACACATGACACACCTAACATTCTAACAATCAATCTCTAAAAAACAAAACATTAATTTTCTGATCTTACCAATTTCAACACCTCCACCACCTTCTCTTCCATCCCATTTTTCCCACTACTTTCTTGATCACCTCTTCCCTCATTTCCCATCTCCTCCCCCCCTTACCATGAGCTGGTGGTGGGCTGGTGCTATCGGCGCCGCTAAGGTAATCTCTCTCTCTCTCCCTCGCTTTTACGTCGATAGTTCAGGGCCGAATCTAGGATTTGACATTCAGGGTTGTGAAATTTACTACGAAATTGGTAAAAGTATATTTTTTTATTGTAGTTTGACTATTTTTCTAGGGTGATTTAAATTATGGTCGGGTTACAACACCTTGCAACTGACTACTTTCTCCGCGGAATTTGATTACCATTATTAGGAAAAAAAATTAATCATTGATTGATGTGAACATTATATTATATGGGTCTTATAAGCTAGAATGGTAAATTTGGGCACACGTTAGAAAAACCGATTCATATATGATTGATTTTTGTGATGGGTGTAATGTGCAGAAGAAATTGGACGACCCAGATGAGGTGGCAGCGACGACAAAGACATACCAGAGCGTGGCTCTGATCATAGGAGTGACAGGGATAGTGGGCAACAGCTTAGCGGAGATCCTGCCACTGGCCGACACGCCGGGCGGCCCGTGGAAGGTTTACGGGGTGGCCCGAAGGCCGCGGCCCAATTGGAATGCGGAGCATCCGATTGAATATGTTCAGTGTGATGTTTCTGATGAGGATGATTGTGTTGCTAAGTTGTCTCAGCTCACAGATGTCACCCACGTGTTTTACGTCACGTGGGCGAACCGTGGGTCTGAGGCGGAGAATTGTGAGGTGAATGGCCAGATGTTACGGAACGTTCTTAAAGGGGTGATCCCAAGTGCCACCAATCTTAAGCATGTCTGCTTGCAGACAGGGCTTAAGCATTACGCTGGCCCATTCCAGTTATGGGGATCGGAGTCTCTTAAGGAAGTCGCGATTGAGCCACCTTATAGCGAGGATATGCCTCGTTTGCCCTTGGCAAACTTCTATTACACGCAGGAGGATATATTGGAGGAGGCAGTGAATAGTAAGGATGGGTTGGCAATGACATGGTCTGTTCATCGTCCAACTACTATATTCGGGTTTTCACCGTATAGTTTGATGAATGTTGTGGGTACATTGTGTGTTTATGCTGCTGTGTGTAAGCAGGAAGGTGTGCCACTCAAGTTTCCTGGTACAAAAGCTGCTTGGGAGTGTTACTCTCAAGCTTCTGATGCTGACTTGATCGCAGAGCATCATATTTGGGCTGCTGTCGACCCCTATGCTAAGAACGAGGCGTTCAATTGCAGCAATGGGGATGTGTTCAAGTGGAAGCAGCTGTGGAAGGTATTGGCTGAGCAGTTTGGGGTGGAGTTTGCGGAGTTTGATGAAGGCGAAGAGAGGGTTAGCCTTGCAGAGAGGATGAAAGGGAAGGAAGGTGTGTGGGAGGAGGTTGTGAGGGAGAATGGCTTGACTCCTACAAAACTCGAGGAGGTCGGGAATTGGTGGTTTGCAGACCTGACTCTCTCAGGAGAATGCCCGTTTGATAGCATGAACAAGAGCAAGGAGCATGGGTTCTTAGGGTTCCGAAACACTAAAAATGCTTTCATTTCTTGGATAGACAAGATGAAAGCTTACAAGATTGTCTCCTAGACGCCGGAAAATGACTGGTGTAATGGTGGTGTATACTGGATGTTTTTTCTTGTATTTGGTGGTTCTTTTCTTTCATTTGTTATGTTTGTTGTATTTCAATAACAATGGAAATACTTTTGTACCTTCCAAAAGTGAATCATAGTACATTTGGTCCCCTTTTTTTTTGGTAAAATTCAAATGAATGGTCTTGTTCAGATATGTTCTTTAGTACAGAAAGATATACTGTGATCTGTACAAACTTGCAAATTATTCAGGAGATGAAAAAATCGAATGAAGAACAGAAGAAGTATAACAAGTTGCAAAAACTCAGAATCTATATTGCTGATAAATATTTTACCTGGATGGTAGATAATGTATAGTACAATGTTGCTGTGTAGATACATTGCGCCGTACATGTATTTTACAGAAGATAAGCTACAATAACAGCCAGCTCGAGCTATGGGGATGACTGCAGCATCATCAGTTACTCAGTGTCTAAGTCGCCACGCCAAACCATCACCTCAACATCATCCCAAGAAGCATATACAATCTCATGAATACACTGACTGCTTTACGGAGTCGTTGATGCTTTCATAATTAAGAAACAACATCAGCTTGGAACCCGCAACAACAGCAATCAAGATGTACAGTCAGCGAGTTCCATGTTCAATCCCAGGAGACGGTCCTTAGGAATCCAAATTCTCGATTGGAATAGATAGCAGCCTTTACCATAACCTGACTGCGAGAAACTATTATATAGCTATGGCTTCTTTCTTGCGATTTGACTGAGGGTTTCCCCGTGTCTTTGTTGCATTGCTACCTGTAAAGCATATACATCCAAGTAAAAGATTTACAATCAACCCAAGCCAAAAAGAGGATAATTCACATAAAATAAGACAGTGACCTGAATCTCTGGCCGATTTTCTTCTGCTGCGCCACAAAAGTCTAATAGGTGTACCAGAAAATCCTGCATCAGAACGCAACTGCTTCTCCATATAACGGCGATATGTATCAGGGAAGAGCTTTGCATCATTGACAAAGAAAACAAATGTAGGGGGCCGGATAGCAGCCTGCCAACAGAGACAAACAGGATAAACTTCCAGAAGATAAATCACAACGTTTATAGCAAAGATTTTTGTAACAGACCCAGTGATGGAACAAGGGGCTTGACTGATCAAAAGATGAGCATAACTATCAACACGACTAGGCTATCCGGCTGGCCTTATGAGTCGAATGTTATAAGTATCACACACAGCTCAGTAAAAACATGGTTACAATTATTACAGACTTCTATACCAGAGTGTATAGACTTTTTCACCCCATATTAGAAAGCCAACAAAATTACTGGCTTAAGCATTAGAGAAACACAACTATTCTACAGAGACATTTCATTCAGGCATCATAAGAGAAAGACCAAATAAGAAACAAGCTGCAGGAATATTAGTTGGTGACAAGAGTATTCTCGACCAGTGAGGAAGCAGGTGGGTTAAAACTTTAACAAATTAGTACCTGAGTGCAATAAAAAAAGCGCCCTCTCTTTCCACCCCGAGTCCTAGGTGGGGCCTTGAAAGCTACAGCTTCCCGAATCACTTGATTCAACGTGGCAGTAGTAAGTCTTCTTGACCTCTCTTTCTCTACTATGTTAGCAGCAACCATGATCCTAGAAATGTCAAGGAAAACACTAATTTAGCTCACTTTTACGGGGACAAGCTGCTGTGTAAGAGATACTCTAAGAGATCTCATTGATGTCCCTAGCTCAAAGTTTCCCAAGTACAACCTTCAGGAATGTGTATGCAATAGCCTGATAAGAAGCTGTAAGTGACCAATAATTAAGAATATACAAGGATAGTTCATACCTGTCGATGCTTTGTCCAGTAATTGCAGTTGCATAAACAATGGGTGCCCAGTGAAGGTTGCGGAGCTTCTGCCGAACATCCTGCTCATATATTGTTGCTGTCTCCTGATTCTTACTCGGAATTGTATCCCACTTATTTACAACTATCAAACAACCTTTCCCTTCCATCTCAATTCGTTCAGCAATCTTGTAATCCTGGAAAATAGTGCCACATGATAAATGATGTCATACATATGTAAAGAATGCTTAAAAGAGAAACCAACAAGTAGAGTTTTTTCTTAGAATGGAAATCAGTGCACAAACATAAAGCAATACAAGTTATCTCGGTGGCTTGAAAAATGACTCTCTTCACTTATTTACAACAATAAATATGGGTAGTAAGGGGGGGAAAAAGGATCTGACATCAATTTTTTTTAAAAACGGCTTCCACTAGCTTGGTATATAAAAGGATAATGAAGCTGAGTAAAACCAGTAACTTTGTCCCTAAAAAAACAGTAACTTTGGGGAGGATTTTCTGTGTCTTGAGAGGAATGAACCTAGAAGAATAATTATATTGGGACAGAAGGATAAAAGTAACTAACTATTAATCCCTTCCCCGAGTTCCCCCCCGCCCCCTCTCAGATGGTTCAGTCTCCCGTGTCAAACTTTAAACACATGCAAGAGAGATTCAAAATAGCAATTAAGCATTACAGAGTATTGAACCATTGACAATATCAGATTCAATGTAGATACTGGAAGGGATGGAGTGGATAGTTGATACATCCCCCTTAAAAAGACAAATGCGAAAGCGGTTACTTCAACTTAAAATCAGCCAAGAACTACAATAATTCAACTTTACAACAAAGAGTAACCTAACACGGAGCATCAATGCAACAGTCACATACCCTCAGAAAAATAGTTAATCACTGGAAAGTACACATCAAACATCATAAGCTGCACAATGAAACACAAAGTTCAACCTACCTGTTCTGTAATACAAGCCATAGCCTCAATCACGAGAGCCACAACATCAGAACGGCGGATAGCACGGAAGACTCGATTAACAGACAAAGCCTCTGTTGTGCTCCCAGAAGATGCAACAGTTGATTTTCTCCGGATTCCAGCAGTATCAATGAGTCGAAATTTCTGTAAAATAAGTCTCATGTTAGCATTTCCCAGCATATATCATTCAGCCAATAAGTAATAAAGCCCATTGGAGTAGGTGGCAAGCAACCCCTGACTACTCGACTAGTCACAAGCTGATACCCAGTCGGTAGCAAGGGAGGAGGTGAGGTAATGAGATAGAATTTGAGACTTTGCATGTATTCCACCATTGCCTCAGAATATTATCTGTCTATCACCGAAGAAGTAGCGACTGAAAAGACAAGTTTTCACGATAGCTGAATAGCCACTTAGGTACTCCCGAATTCACCCATGCCAAAGAAATGGAAAGAGAACTTGGAAGAGAAAAAAAGGGGGGAAAAAAGAAATGGAAGGCAAAAGACGTACTTTTTAAATATGGTAAAACTAGTTCCTTTGACTATAACGACAACTGCCGGTAAATGATTGTTCTTTGTTTTACTTTAACTCACAACCTGCCAACAATACCCCCCCCCCCCAAAAAAAAAAGAGAAAGAAAGTTTTAAATTTCAAACCTGGCCATCTGGTCCTGTAAATTCAGTATCAATAGCGTCGCGTGTTGTACCACTGACTGGGCTCACAATAGTCCTGTCCTCTCCAACCAGTGCATTTAAGATGCTGCTTTTACCAACATTTGGTCTGCCAACAATTGCCATGGCAGGAACATAGTTTTGATCTTCTTCTAGATGAACTGGTTCCTACATTTACAAATCGATAGCTTGTCATTCATCTAACTTTAAGTTCCTGAGCTGTTCATGTCAAAAAAACACAAGACCCGATGCAAGGACCAGAGTGTCAACTCCAATAGTCAAATGAAAAAGGCAGATATATGATTAATGTAGTCAAGTCTTCTTCTTCTTCCTCTTGTTTCAAATTCTTCTTAAATTCACACAAGAATTCTTCAATCAGATCTAGTCGCTCAACACAAGTATTAACCTCTTTAGGCTAAGGGATAGATATATCGGGAAAGAACATCCACAACCTACCTCAACTTTTGTTAGTCCTGAACAAACGAGATCCAGGAGTTCTCCAGTTCCAGTTCCAGAGATAGCAGATATCGGAAGAGGCGAAAACCTACAACCCCAATAGAACAAGAAATAATTTTAAAAAAATAACCCAACAACAAAAATTTGACAGCCCAAGATAGGAGCTCATCTACAATCAACCTAATAAAGCACAGACAAGGTAGAGAACGATATCCATAAAGTAGCGTAAAGTCTTCGTTAGGAATGCTATTCTAAAACACCAATGTAATATGTTCCCAAGGCTTTCCTATCTTTACCAATATATTTATCTAGATGCTCAATTGCATAGCCACTATACGAGTTGAAATAAATGACCAAGAATGGCAGTACAACTCAATTCAGATGACCATAGAATCTGAGAACTTTGGTCAGTGCATTGGAAAGTTATAACTCCAGTCCAATAAAGTTAGATTTGGGTGACCGGAATGAGGGTATGGGACTATGGGCAGCCACAGTCATCAATCTCTTGATCAGAACTTCATACAATATATCACAGTAGTAGTAGAATCCTCATATTCCAGGAAATCGAAAGCCACAAAAAGATCACAGGAATATCAAACCAATATAATAAATCACACTTTAACTTAGAACTATCTTGGGGGCCCGGCTTACGGGCTATGTATGTATATTTCTTACACCTCAAGTGTATCGACTGCTTTATGCCTCTACGGCACACATGACCTGCAGAGGCAAGCTTGTATTTTTGGCCAGTTTAAGGCACCTATAGTAGGGTCTTAGCTCTAACATTCAGCCAAAACAAATACAATATGCACCCTAGAAGCTTCCACAAATCTGTGTGATTAATTTTGCTGACTTACCATAGGATTTTAGCTCTTATATTTTGCTAAAACACATAAAATTACCTGTAGGGGTTTCTACAACAGTTTGAGCTATTTTCGTTCATGGCTATTTTGGGCCAAAAACCGTGGATAATAAACTTCCATTTTGGCCAATTTTGACCACTTTTTTCCCACAAAGCCAAATGTTCTTAAAAGTGTACCACGGACAGCTTTGGAGACTCCAAGTTGGATATGAGGGCAGGTCCCTCTGTTAGGGAAGTTCTTTAACCCCTTCGGCGCACATTACCCGTTGAGGCTAACATATGTTTTTGGCCGATTTTGGGACCTATCATAGGTTTTTCGCTCTAATACTTTGCTAGAACCCATAATTTTACACCTAGGGGCTCCCACAAAATTTTGAGCTACTTCTGTGCCGGGACTATTTTCAGCCAAAATCCGAAGATTACACTCCAGTTTTGCAAAATTTTGACCATTTTTTTTAAGTAGCCAAATGTTCTCAAAAATTTACAAGGAACAACATAGTAGTGCCCTTGTAGGATATGAGGGCGGATTCCTCTCAAAGGAAAGTTACTTCAGCCCATTTGGCACACGGCACTCGTTGAGGCTAGGGTGCGTTTTTTTGCCAAAGTTAGGACTTACCATAGGTTTTTGCCTCAAATATTTCAAAAACGCCCATAAAATTACTTCTAGGGACTTCCACACAAAAATGAGTCATTTTTGTTCCGGGCCGTTTTTGGCCAAAAACCGTGGATTATATACTTCGGTTTTGGCCAATTTTGAGCACTTCTTTTTAACTTAGCCAAATGTTCTTAAAATTGTACCACGGACAGCTTTGGAGATTCCAAGTTGGATATGAGGGCAGGTCCCTGTGTTAAGGAAGTTCTTTAACCCCTTCCGCGCTGATTACCTGTTGAGGCTAACATACGTTTTTGGCCGATTTTGGGACCTATCATAGGTTTTTCGCTCTAATACTTTGCTAGAACCCATAATTTTACACCTAGGGGCTCCCACAAAAGTTTGAGAACCTTCTGTGCCGGGACTACTTTCGGCCAAAATTCGTAGATTATACACTCCAGTTTTGCCAAATTTTGACCATTTTTTTTAAGTAGCCAAATGTTCTCAAAATTTTACCAGGGACAACATAGTAGTGCCCTTGTTGGATATGAGGGCGGATTCCTCCCATAGGGAAGTTACTTCAGCCCATTTGGCACACGGCACTCGTTGAGTCTAGGGTGCGCTTTTTTGCAAAAGTAAGGACTT
>JBBYHQ010008927.1:0-11091 GCA_038382645.1 Spergularia azorica | reverse complement strand
ACGATTATCAAAATAACCAACGCCCCAAAATTCACAACACAAAATCCTTACAAATCACCGTCCAACTTGGGCTTTAATCCGAAAATTAGTTAAAAAATAAATAAATTCACGAAAGCAATGAAATTTTCTAAAAATATTTTCTCCAATTTTATTTTTGGTTAATTTGGTAAAATTACACCCAAATTTTCGAATTAATTCCCCTCAAAATCCAATTAAAGAAAAAAAAAGGTAAACGATATGAATTATAGACCAACCTGATTCTTGGACTAACTTCCAATCGTCGCCAATATATGGGGGTTCCGGTGTCGGTGGGCAAATATTGGGGGGTTTTTCTGGGTTTTTCTTGTGTTCCCATGGTTGAATTTAGATTTGTGGGGTTTTTTTTCTTTTGATTTTATCAAATTTTTTTGTTTAGAGATGAATGATGAATTTATGATGAAGATGATGAAGAATGATAAAGAAGATGATGAATTTGTGATGGATTAATGGTAGGGGAAGGGGTGATAAAAGAGAAGCCAGGAGAGAGAGAGACATAAACTATGAAAGTTCAGACACTCCTTGACGGGAACAGCTAACGGAATATAACGGAGACATCAAATTGGTTGGTAAATGTTGCCAGACACCAATTTGATTGATTTTGCAAAGTTTAATCACCATATTTGCACTTAACTCGGTAAAGAGTTCACCACTCCATCTTAGGAAAGAAGCGAGTAAAGTTCTCAATGGTTTCTGAGAAACATCTGACTGTTAACTCGATGAAGAAATGAAAGTAGTAAAAGACATGTGAATAACTCAAACTAACGAATATACATATCAATGTGTATGCCTCTCGTTTCTATAGTTTATTGTAACATCTTCTCCTGCAAAAATAACTAAAGAAGCTCAAATAAATAAAATGGATTGACAAAAATTGAAGCATCTTATAGAAGACGACAAAATAAATTAGTGTGCTATTAATTAAGAAATGTTCATCAATCAAATGAGAAAAGATTTGGCATGTGCGCATGGGTTGCCAGATTGGTAACAGATAAACCTTGAACAATTAGAGACTTTATAAATTGGTTTTATTTGTGATTGCTAGGTGTACACTTGATAAAATATTCAAACGATAAATTAAAGTCGGTATGCATTCTCTCTTTTAATACTAGCAATACGATAACTATTATATAAGTATCGGAAAAAATATTCGAATAACGAATTGGAACAAACTTAAAATAATGTGGCACTTTGATCAAACCCACCATGGCCACCAACATCGATTTCATAGTAGGGGAACATAGTGAAAATATGATGCAAAAAGATGGCAAAAATGTCTTAAAAGGAATTCCCACTTCTTTGTGCCTCACTAATCTTTTATTTGGTTTTGTCCTTGCCCAAAAAGTAAAAAAAAAAAAAAGTTGTAATCCTTTATTTTTTTGTAGATAAGGGTAAGAAAATGTGACGTTCTTTCCTATGAGAAATCTTGTACTTTACCTATATCCTTTTTCAATTTTCTAGGGTCATAGTCAATAGCATTTGACTTATTCTGATAATCACTTGGTTAATGTTGATCCAAAAGAGGTCTAAAAGTGGATTAATGTGTATTGGTTGTCATTTTGATATTGGTTTAAAGAAGTATGAGTAGTAAAAAAAAAGTTGGTCTCTTGTTGCTAGCAAAGAGTTGAAGTTTTACATGAAATTTTGGTCATTTTGAGTACTTGAATCTTGTTTTTTGTAATCACGATAACAAGAGTGATTCTCGTTACGTTAAAAGGTTTGCTAAAAAAATGTGGCGTTGGTTTAACAAGAGTCTATTAAGACTCATATTCCGTCATTTTACTTCTTTATATTGGTGACCATCAATATGAACGTAAGTTGCTTGCTTGACGGTTGTATACCGATTGTATCCACTTCTTATCTACAAAATAATCGCTGTATAAAATGACAAAACTTTACTATAGAGAGTTTCACTATCATTCTAAACGAAATGTATCACCAGATTTACCACTACAATATTCAAAAGTCAGCAAAGCATGCAATGGAAACGTTGTTTGGACATCAACCATCGAATCATGTATCACTTTATTATTCTCGAAAATATTCTTTCTTTAAATTAATCAAAATTATATCAAGATACGAAATTACACGTCTATTTTGATACTAAAACTTTTGAAGAATTAAGACACCAATGCGTATGCGCAGTCCTACAACAAGAGTCAGTCCGTCCTACATCTCCTAAAAAGATCTTGCAAGACAAGTGCACCAAATGTAAGCACGTCCTTATTCTAAGGCAATACTTCCATCATACATGTCGCATAGCCCTGCACACCAACAAGTGAGGAGGGGGGCGGCTGAACAACAAAACTATACTAAAGTTTTTAGTATAAAGTTTTTATTTCATAAAGTACCCAACATTTTAATATTTCTGCTAATTTGTCTGTTGGTCCATGGATTAGCATAACTAACACACCCATTTAATATTTGCATTAGGATTATCTACTAACTACACAGTCAAATTTACATTTAATTTTTATGTAAATAATTTTGTAATGAATTAATCTACCATTATTAGAACAATAGCACTACTATATATACACTGTTACTTCATTATTTTTGCTGAGCTCACAAAAAATAAGACTAATTTAACAAAGATCGTGATTACTGATTATTGATTACATTTTGAGGCTTTTACGGGGATTTTTTATTTTTATTTTTATTGTTTTTCAATTTTAATTTCTTGTGATTTTTTTGGAGTTTTCAAAGGGAGGCAAGAAGCCGACCTTTTTGGAGTTCTTAGCCTGTAATCTTAAAAGTCTTAGGAATCAAGCTAAGATTATTATGGATTTCTTTTACTAATACAGTAATTAAGAAAAAAAAATAATTAATTAAGAAAAAAAAAAGAGAGAAGGATTTTATTAGTAAGGAATTTGATAAGGTGGGTGTGTTTTCAAGAAAGGAGACATGCTCAAAAACTTGAGCTTTCTTATTACAGTTGTACTTCAGATGTTTCTTGTTCAACTCTTCACCAAATCCCAGAGGTTATCTTCTTTTACCTTTCTATTTCTATTTCTTTTTTCTTTTAATTTAATTTGCTGCTTTTAATATTTTTACTACTGTATAAATGTACTTAAGATTTCTGGGTGTTTTACTTTTGTGGGTGTGTAATTAATTTTTGTGTAATTATGTATGTAATTGTGTTTGTAAATTTGGGTTTTGTTGGTGGGTTGTTATGTGGTATATAGAAATGGGTTGGTATTAAATTTCTTTTGGAATAATTTGGTGGATTTGTATGTGTTTATTTGGCAAAAAAGTTGTGTTCTTTGCTAAAATGTTGTCAGTTCTATAATAAGGTTGGTTTAATCTTACCTGATTTTGATTGTTTGAGATTTGTTTCTGGTGAAAAAAGCAGTTTCTATTCTGGGATATGATGGAATTGTATTGTGTTAAGCTTGTCTCATGGAAAGTCTGCATCTTTTTGACCTAGTAGAGTTTTGCTTAAACTGTTGTGTAACTGATAAGTTATCAAGGGTAGAAGATCATTTTTTGACCTAGGCTTCAGTTGTGGGATGATTTTGGCCTTTGTCATCGCGTTGACTCTATCGATGTCCGGAGTTGTTACCTGCTAGATTGCATCGTCTCCATGAGTGTGATTGGTTATTTTGAGTTCTCAAAAACTTCGGAACAATTTTACTGTTGGCTCTCTTTTTTCTGTCTAGATTGATGCATCTGGCTTATTAACAGATACTCCAATATGCTGTTTTGTTTCGTTTTATCAATCGATTTTTGAAATTAGCCTTTTGGTGACTATTCTGTCTGGACGAGGCTAAAGTTTTTAAAAGTTGCGTCTGTCAGTTGTACAAGGCCATTATGTAGATGAATAATAGTTGCCTTGGCGAGTTGGCGCTACCCTCTAAAAGTCTACTGTAGACTTTACTGATCCATTGTAGCTCTTTGACATTGGTTTGAGACCAGACAGAGAGATTCAGAAAGGTTTCTATGGCATGGACTAGGATTTAAACTTTGCTAACATACAGTAGCCTCTCGCCAATGCTACTCATCTTTGTTTTATGTGTTACTTTTCATCTTCACGGTTTGAGTGTTGCAAAACACTCTTTCGGTTATCACGTCATGTCAATTAGTCTGATCCAAAGGGACATCAGAAATAGGAGTGGATGTAAAGAGAGGTGAAGAAAGAGTATAACAGAAGTGCTGTGTTGTGTTAGATTATTGAGTTTTTTTTCAACACAACCGGAGAAGCCCAATCCACTCTCATAATCAATTTGTGTACAGTCATAGTGACTGCAGAACGCAGTCTATGGCAGCTGTGTTTGTTTGTGACTTGAGTGGTACCTTACCATTGGTATGTATATGTAGCTTTTGTTGGAAAAGAAAAGTTGTGTATATATGAGGCTCGGCATGTGAAGTTGTGAAAAGAAAAAAACATGTCACAGACTACTTATAATGAGTGTTTTGATGGACCTCGATTTTGCATCATATTCTTGGGTATAAATTCATTTTAGAATAGCGGAGCCTAAACGTACGGGTTGCTCCTATGCCGTTTTAGATGGCAATCCTTGTGGCAGCTTTAGTAATGCAGAACTGCAATGCAAGATTATGAATACTGACTTTACTCAGGGATGCTTTTTGCTGATGGTAAACAAGGAGAATCAAGGTTATAGTCACTGATCTTGTGTAACACATGCTGTGGAGGTACTACACAAAGGTAGAGAATTTGAATTGCAAAACAACAATCACAGCTGCGGGTTAGCAACCAGCCATGCGACTAATATGTAGGCAAAAGTGTGGAAAGGATGTGAATCAGTTAACTTCAGATGTACTTATTATTAGCAACTTAGTATTATATACAAGTCAAAGATTTGAGTGAAATGGTTGTTATTCTGACGGTCAGCTATGCTAATGCTAATGTCTTTCTGCCTCGTACTGATGTTTTGTGATTTTCTGAGCAGCTGTTTACATAATGCAAGGATCTAAGAAAGAACCAGATATCAGTATTGCTAAATCAACTAGTGACTCTGGCCTCAGTTTCCAGACATTGTGGTCAACTGTTGAATCACATTGTCCAGATACTACAGTATCCAAGAATTCAAGCTTCAAGATGGGAGTACCTGCTCATCGTTTTCAGGGTATGAAGTTGTTGGATTTTTCACTTCAAGAGCAAGACTCATCTTCAACTCAATCAACTGGGCAATCCTACCCTAGAGCTCCTTGCAATGGAGAAAGCGACTTCAATGCTCAAAGAATGGGCTTTGTACAATCAGGTAACAACATTTTTTCTGGACTCCTTAACCATTTATATAGGGCCTGCAATTTGCTCACTGATTTCTGTAAGCCTTAGGTCTTCTTTTAAGATCTATTAGTGTCTTCTGTTGTAGTCTTGTAGATGTTTAATACGGAGTAGTAATTAGTAATAAGCTCGCTTCTGATCTGCGAGGTTGCGAAATTTTAATTATATTCCACAGGAGCAATTCTGGGTATAATAGACTAGCTGTTCAATTTGAATACTTCTACCTGTCGTCAATGTCAGGTATTCTGCCAATGGGAACCATTGTCCTTTGTTATGAGTGTTATGGCAACTCTTACTACTATATTTATACTTCAGTTTTACTTGGCCTGCCAATGGAGTGGTTTGGAAAAAATCTTTGTTCTTTCCTTCAAAGATATTGTGACTTTCTATGATCTCCTTCAAAGCTTGTTCCTTTCGTCCCTTTCCTTTACTAAGTAGACCTAAGACTAACACCTATAAAAGGACTTGAAGGGACAATCTAGATACAGTATAACATATGTAGTGGAATGTTTGACATTTCTTTTGGTCAAACTACTGATGTAGGCTTGAGTGGTATAAAGAGTGCCTTAGACCATTAAACTCTGAGTCTGCTCTATTATTTTGATGCCGTCTCTAAACAAAATCTTCTGTTAGACCATCTCAAGGCTGAAACCTGCCCTTGACCTGATGTTTACATATTTAGTCGGGAGATCTCTCTTCTGCCAACATCAGCCTACCATTGATTTAAATGAAGCTAAACATGCCATTTTGTTGGTTAATACTTTTAAGAGAATGGAATAAGGTCGTGGAAGGAGGATCAAATTCATTTGTTCTAACTTGTAATTTGTAATTACAGTTCCTCGGTCTAAGTATGTTCAAACTTATAATCTGGAAAAACTTCAGTGCATGTATTCATAAAAGAAAAAAATTTGAAAAATCCAAGTCAGGGATCAGCTCAGGTAGGATTCTTAGCTCATTTCCTTTGTCTGAGATGATGTGTTGCTATGTCTATGCTGAGCGATTACTACTATTCAACTTCTTCGGAGTTCTGAAGCTGTACCTTTTGTTGCTTCTTCCCGAGTATATTTACATAATTGTTACCACAGTAAAAGTAATTATAGAAAAACATTATGATACCAATAGCCTTTTTTTGTTGTTGGTTTTTTAGTTTTATGTTCTGCACTTGACTTTTTCTGTGAATGTTCATTAACTGGGTTTCTACTTTTTTGTATTCCTCTTCCACTTGAGACTCTTTCTCCTAGTTCCTGTATGTTTACTTCAAATATAATCTCGTTGTTGGTTGGTAAATATTTTTGTCAATGAGCTAGAATTGAAATATAGGTAATAGCTAGTTGTCTGGTTATGATTTGGATTTCTGCTTATTTAAGTTCTAGCTAAGATGTCTAATTGTTCTCGCTGCTGCTGACCAGATCAAAATGTCAGTCGTGGTAAATATGAAGGTGAAGAAATTAAGTTCACTACAACTGTTGGAGCTTACAGCTACATCTTACCTCCTCTTCAAGCTGACTACCACCAGTCGTTTGTAAGTACCTATAACTAGGTAGCTATGTAAGTAGCTTGGTTTTAATGGTTACTTAAGATTCAGTTTTTATGTTTCAGCCTACTATCACATTTGCCGATCAACACTTCAGCAGTACAACGTCGACACATGGGCCTCAAGCTTTGGTAAGGCCTCTCTAGTATTAGTGTTGTTGGGTTTCTTGTCAACGGTAAAATCACTCTGTATGATGATAATTTCTAGTTTGGTTCCGCATAAGCAGCATCTTCTATTTTTGAAAACAGCCTCGTTCTGTTTCAAGGTAGGGATAAGGGTGTGTGCATATACCCCCCCCCAGCCCGCCATATGTGTATGCCTTTTGAGGCATTGGGGTGTGTTGTTGTTGTTGTTTATCACTTTATCTTTCGTGTTGTCGTTCATGACTGATCCATCTTAACATGGACTATGAATGTCTAACTGTTATGCTTTCTTTTGCTTCTGATGGAGGGTTAAGAGGAAGTACCTCATGGTCCTAAAGTAACCAAATTTCCGTATTCTTATATTGGATTGCATTATTGCCACTTGTCTGTGCGCCTGCATTTTCAAGATTCTGGTTTTCAATTTCAGGCAGCAGTACGTGGTTCTTATGAAACCTTTTTCTGTCTAATATATTGTCAACTACGAATAATAATTGGTAATCGTTGTTATATAATTGGTAATGGCTAGTAAAAGTTGGTACCACCATTTCACTTAGTTTCCTTTTAGGGGAATAATAGATTATGCAAGAGTTTTTAAATCATTCTTTGCCGAACCAGTGATGGACAACCTTGGTACCATTCCAGTGTCGTCAGTAAATTACTAATAGAAGCAAATTGCTGCATAAATAATTAGGTAATTTCTTCTTTATGTGAGCATCAATGTTAGATACCGTATGGCAAATGTTTAATTATTCCACCTCTCTTGTTTTATCCTTGCCTTTAGTTTCTTCTCTTTAAATTTTGCTTTCTCTGTTCAAATGATTCCTTACACTGGTTCATGTTAGCCGATCCGAGTTTTCTTTTGGCACTTGGGCTTTTCTACTGTTATTGGATTTAAAACTTTTAAAGTTTCGGATGTGCAGTTGAAGTTTGCTTTGTTTCTTTACGCTATCAACCATTTCTTGATCTTACATCAAAATATAGTGAAGATCACTTGCAAAGAGGTCTGTTGTTGAATACCGCCTAGTAACTAAGGATCTTTTATCGTATTTTTCCCTACTTGTTCACTTGTAACTACTATCTTTTAACGTCTTAGGCTCTCTGGGTTACTTTAAATAAATTTCTCGTAAGAGGCATTTAGCATTACGGCTATGCTTACTATCTTTAGTAGGGTGGTGAGCCAAGTTGCTGAAAGATATAATATAATATTCTATATCGGTGTGGTTTCCACCTTAGGAGATTCTTCAATTAGCTATTTTTAGTGTGATTCTCTCTGTTTGCGTCATCGAACCCTGAACTTTATTTAAACCACTCTGTCTAGTCCTTTCAGCATCCAGATGTCGTTCTTCTATCCTGTTATAGGGTACTTACCAGCTAAACATTTTGAGCTTCTTCATTCCCAGGTGATGGGACTTACACCAGCTCGTGTTCCACTTCCTCTTGATTTGGCTACAAATGAGCCCATATATGTAAATGCTAAGCAGTATCGTGGGATCTTAAGGAGGCGTCAGCATCGTGCAAAGCTTGAGGCTCAAAACAAACTTCTCAAAAACCGGAAGGTACGCATACTGATTAAAAGTTGCTGAATTGTGATAGCTGCCTGCTTAATCTTTTAGCATACGTGCATCATATGATCTTGTACGTTGATGAGGCTACTCCGTTTACTTTAGTGTCTAGGGAGTTGAAGGATCATTAGCTGAGTCATGGGCGCTAAGAAAAGTTTCACAGCTTCACAGCCTATAAAACAATAACTTCCTGAACTCTGAACAGTGAAAAGTCTGAACAATCTATACATTGAAAACAGAAGTTCGTAAGACTAAATTAAAACAAGAGTAAAAAATCATGGTATCAAAGCTATATATTCGTTATTTTGATCTCTTGGTGATGAAGTTTAAGATTTAGTTTGATTATTAGACTGCTTGTTGTGCGTTGCATCCACCCCATGAGTGGAAAGATCATCGGAATTCTTCCTGTGAAGATGTTCAACTTAAAAGGTTATTTTACATGAGCATCTGAGTATCTCGCGGTGATGGTCTTCCTGAAAGAAGGCCTATTGCTTGCAAATTAACACTTTTTTTATCTCTGAGCTTCTGAGGATTAATTATTTCTGAGACGCTCACTTGCTGTCTTGCTCTCTACCGTGATCCAGCTATGGAGTGCCTATAAGCATATCTCCCTCGAGCGTTGTTCCACCATTAAGTACTTTTGATCTTTCAGTACTTTGTTTAGCATCTAACTTGTCACTGGATCTTATTGTAGCCCTACCTTCATGAGTCCCGGCATCAGCATGCAGTGAAACGGGCGAGGGGTTCAGGTGGGAGATTTCTCACTAAAAAAGAACTCCAAGAATCCAAACCTGCCTCAGCAACTGGTGACGGCAACAAAGCTTCAGCCTCATATTCGCTCCATTTGGGTGGGAACTTCAAGGAGTTTGGAACTCGTCTGCAAGACCATAATAGAGAAGGCGCCTCCACCACCTCTGATTCCGATCTTACTAGTGCTACCTCCACCAATGACGATATCTACCATCCGCTTGAATTTAGGTTCTATGACTACTCGTCTCGAATAGAGGAATCGATGCAAGGTGGTGGGGGAAATTATCTCTGACAAACGATCACTCGAAACTCCGGCTGATAAATTTCTACATGGGAAGTCATCCTTGGCTCAGTTGTACTTCATTTTTCGCTTCGGTTAGTTTGCAAAATCTTAGACATGGGAATAGTCCTCTCCGTTTGCTTTTACGATTTGTATGAAGAAGAAAAAAAGCAATGGATTAGAGTGGATGGTTGTAATTTGTGATTATCAACCTATTTAACATGATTGTGGATTACTGACGTTTCAATTAGCTATCAATTTGACTTGAAAACTTGCTGTATGCGTTGATCTTTTATTTCTTGTTTCATGTTAGCGGACCCTTAATATATCGCGTTACAACAGTATCATTGTCGAGACGTAGACTCATTGACGGACTTGGCAAACTCCTGATCCCATGTTTCTCCGACAAAAGAATTTTATATATTTTTCCTGGTCCAGGACAAGTAGTAGTAGGAAAATGTACACCATAATCATTCTATGGATATAATTCGCATGAACATCTACCATAATATTCATCGCGATGGAATCATGGAATACATGATACCAGCTTCTAGGACTATGCAACAAGAAAGAATTTTGGACTCGATTTTAGTTTGAAACCCTATGCTTGCATTTATTTAGGTTCTTTATATGTTCGATTTAAATTTTATCCACATGTACTCAACTAAACATAAAGATACACAGAAGGTTAAATACTTAAATTAGGCTGTTATAACGAATATAATGAGTAGGTCGGCTTTTGGACATGTTCTCTAATAGCCATTTTTTCTAAAACAAATTTTTATATCATTTCAAATTGGCTTTTCTATGACGTTTTAGAAACCAATCAACAAAATCCTAAATATGTCACAAGTCAATAATAAAATTAGAAAAATTCCAACTCAAAATTGATCTCGATGTCTTCACCTCACAATCATTTACTAGTAGATTAATCTGCTATAATCAATAAGGAATTGATTATGAAATGTTGTACATCCATAGTGATCCATACCATTTATTAGTAGATCTGCTGATGTAGACTTTCTTGCATTCAGTAAGGAGTAATTGCGCAAATGGTGAAATGGAGATCAGCTGAAACAGATATCTGCAAATGTTTGTTTGACGAGATTGACTATGGTTTGAGGTGAACGCCAGTTTATCAGCTACGAGCATCATATATATTAATTTAACCATTAGCCACCCCATTAGCCTTTTGTTAAACTATCCACGTCATCAGTGATGTCATCGATGACCTCATCACTCATTTTATGATATCACAATTTTAACACTTCAACCACCAAGGCAACTGATTTTTTTTTAATACTTTTATTAACAAAGTTATATATAAAGGATTTGAGATTTTAGGAGATAATTTCGGAAACAACTTTGATCGAGATAATCTGAATCATATCAAATCAATTTATTTTTGGAGATAATTAAGGAAGTAATATATATAGGCGCAATATATTAGGAAATAACACGTATTAGGTTTGTTTCGTTTTAACTCAAAATACGGGTCAACAGGTGGGGTTAGAGTTAAAAAAAAGTGTGTTAAAAAA
>JBBYHQ010008877.1:0-11094 GCA_038382645.1 Spergularia azorica | reverse complement strand
TTAATATTAACTAATTTACATAACAACTAACTAACACATCATCACTTAACGGAAAATCTAACGGAAGTTACTATTTGAGTACCATGTGCACAAAGTGGTAACTTCGGGGGTACCATGTGCACAAACTTGTCAAGTTGGGTACCATAAGCAATCCATCAAAGTTCGAACGTACTACATGAATTTTCAGTTAGTAGAATGTCATCTTTCGAGTGTACCGTGGTCTCACTCTCTGAGCCCACGGCCACTCCTACCATGATTCTAGACCAAAGAGCTAGACCGATGAAGTTCTTTAGGGGTATTTGTATAGACTCGGTTTTGCATATACAGGCGTACATTCTGAAAGAACAGGACACTTTCATCAGTGACAAAAGCTGGGTTCGCCAGCCTGAATCTAAACAAGAGCCAATGCATTCCTAACATGATTAGATGAACCCTTCGTCCGAGAATTTATGGGAAGATTGTTGTAATTGCTGATCATAATAAGACGTGTCTTTGCTAATGGTGTTCACAGATATCTCCTGTGACAAATTTGTAGACACTCAATTTTTGAAATCTAAATAAATCAAGGAAAAACATTGGAGTATTCTCATCTTAGCTTAATTTAGCTTCATAAAATTCATAAAAGAACAAAGAATAACGTCTTAAATGTAATATGGTCACTCATCAACTAGGTTCTTTTAGTCTTTGTAGTCCTCGACTGCATTTATTTAATTGGTGTCTTTCCCCTTCGAAGCTGAGTTAACCAACTGCTCACTGAAGTCCCACAATTTCTTGGCCAGCACCTCGTCTTTGGCGTGTGCGCTAGGCTCCATCTCGTTGCAGTCCGCAAAATACTTGCCAGTTATGCCTTTCATTTTTGGGTTGAGGGCAACATAGCATGATGTAGCTGCTCCCTGTGATCATATAGTTAAAAAATACAGGTTGGTTAGAATTCTGTATTTCCTTACCTTTGATTTTATCTGTTTGATGCAGTACTTTACTATCAAGAATCTATGATAGTCTTGAATCTAAATGGTGTATGATTAGTCCAAAAAAAAAAAAAACAAAGAGAGAAACAGGCTTGCTTCGATTTACCTGTGGTACATTCTTCCAAAACAAGAACCCTGTTAGAACATTTAGAAATCCTGCAGAAAAACAGAAAAATCACACAAGTACAATTAGCTCATCTTGATCTACTGTTTTTGAAGGGTAACGATTTTGGGAGGAGAACAAGTTCATACGCATTAAGAAGTAAGAGTGTCTCATGAGATTTGTCATAATGATTCCTGGATGGATAGAGTTTACTGTAATGTTCGCGCCCTCCTCCTGGAAATCATAGCAGTACAAACATATTGTTAGTTCTGTTTCCAAATGGTGATCAGCAGAATTGATTTGATACACAAAATACTTAAAAAACAATAGTCAAATTATACAGTAAATCTCCAGTATCAGAATCCAATCCTTGAAAATCGCATGCATTAAGGCATCAGAGAGATTCGAAGACTATTAGTTAGAATAACTTGTTTAAGATCTGTCATCTGTCTACGACTACACAGCACAAGCCAAGGGAGAGAATGTGAACCTTGAGACGACGAGACAATTCATTTGCGTGCAAAACATTTGCTAACTTAGATTGGCCATAAGCCCTCTTGTCCAAATAACTGAAAAATCAAACATAATAACCACAGCTTTAAAACTTGCAACTTAAAAACTTGAAAATGGTGGACAGGAGGAAGAGATTTACAGGAACATACCCCTTCTCTTCATTAATTTTTTCAAACCGAATCCCTTTCTTGTAAGTATGAATGTGTGCAATAGATGATAGATTCACAATCCTGCCTTCTATCCCAGTAACTTTAGCAGTTTGCTTCATTTTGTCAAGAAGCAGATTTGTTAGCAGGAAGTGACCTGTCAAATAGTGGCATAAAGTGATGATCAAGTTTCTTTTCCAAAGTATTTAACCCCGAACAAGTGTTCAATATATGCCTCTTAAAATTTGAAGACTGACCTAAATGATTTGTCGCGAATTGAACCTCAATTCCATCGTCAGAGAGCTTGTATGGACAGAACATGATACCAGCATTGTTTCTGCAAGGAAAGAGCATTACATACATATTATGATACTACCACCTAAGAATAACATAGCTGATGCAAGAAAAACCGACAGTTAATGTACTTGAGATAGAGACAGGTTTTTTTAGACATACATGAGAATGTTCAGAGGGAGGTTAAGAGCAAGAAAAGCTTTGGCGAATTCTCTGATGGACTGGATAGAGCACAGATCAAGCTGGAGAACATCTACTCGAGCAGATTTATTGTCCTTGAGGATGAGTTCTTTTGCTTCATTTGCGGCCTTTGTGTTCCTTGCAGCAATGAAGACATGAGCATTCCGAAGAGCCAAGATTCTTACTGTCTCTAGTCCTATCCCACTGGCTCCTCCTGCAGGTTTTTCAAGTGAAGATGTTATAGTTCAGCTAGACAACTTTGATGACAATACGAATAAAACTCGAGCATAAGTCTCTAGTCATCCAATTTTGATGGAATATTCAGAAATCTATGGTCTGCCTCCGAAAACACAATGACCTAAAATAGCTCACTCAAGTTCCAATTTTCAGTTACAACAAAACCATTTATAAAAGTCTCAGGAAAAATCTCTGTTCTAAGTCCTTCCATCCCCTTGTAGAATACAAACTTAGCTATTACAGTATATCGATGTAACACGAAAATTTAATCACTACATTCCACGAAAATAATTTCATCAAGGACATTGTCGATGAAAAGTCTAGGTCTATCAGTGCCATGAAAGTTTCACGCACATTAGCCAAAAACATATGGTGATAACTTTGAACCAGCATATTGATCGAGTTATCAAGTCTTATCGTTTGACGATGTTATACCCAAAATTAATAGCCAAGCTTACCAAACATATGTAAGTAGCGGAAAACTTTCAAATCAAGGGAGCTAGATTGTGGTCTCACGTAATAAAAAACATGGAAATGCCCATATGAACAGGTGAGGATTACCGGATCAAGCAACAAGAAGAAAGCAGTAACAATATTACCACTCAACAACTTAGCTTAAATAATGCATCACGGCATTGTGTACATTCTTTCTCAAAATCTGCACTACATTTAAGTTTATTTATTCACCGCAAATTCTCATATAAGACGTTCTGATTTACGTAGAAGTTTGCATGCACTGCTTAACCGGTTTACTCTTGTGGGTTGATCACGAATTTATGTGACACTTCTTGAAGTTTTATCTAATGCCCATTCATTTTCATGCAAGATGATGTTGTTAGCAAGGTCGATCTTATAGGTAAGTGATATATTCAACGATTAAGAGATCGAGATTTGACTACGTAGTCTTGCTACACACTTCATTAATCTACGACTTACGTATTTCATTTCCCGTTGATCGATTTTGAGATAGATTTTCATTGACCTTGATTTCTCTCATCAATGAGTGTGACCTATACCATTTTCACATTGATTGCTCCAATATCCACTTTGTTTAATACTGTGATTGTCAATAGATATCGGATCACTAATGAGATATATAGCGAAGACTAAAAGTTTGATAAGTTAGTATTTATTTCAACCACAAAAGTATGAATTCTCAAAAGAAAAGTAGTGTTCTATTCCACGTAAAAAGAACAACTATTAGGCAAGTCACAAGAAATATGGACCTCTGGTCATTATCCATGCGTTTTAAAACAGTAACTTTACACAATTCAATTTTACAAACTCACAAAATAGAGTAGTACTAAGTACTAACACATTTATATCGAAATCATACGGCACATATACTCCCTCCATTTCAATATATATGACGTTTTCAAGTTACGAGACAAGTTTTGACTTTCAATTTCATAAAAAATTATCTTGTCAAAAATTGGATTCGTTATGAAATATACTTTCACAAGATCATAATTTCATAATTTTTACCTTTATATTTTGAGAGATATCGAAAGTCAAAGAAGTGTCTCGTAACTTGAAAATGTCGTATATATTGAAATGGAGGGAGTATTTCGCTTAAACGGACGATAATAGCTCAAAATAACAAAAGACGATAATCATACGGCACCCGGTAACAGTAGTAGTAACTAATTACCCTTAAAGATCACATCTTTTACGCAAAAGTCGTGTCACGGAGACAATTCTTGTTTCGATAATAGGTACGTAAATTGAAAGCACACACGTATAAATAACAAAAAAATGAACAGTGATCAGAGGTTAAGAAAGCATACCAGTAACAATTGCAGTAAGTTGTGTGGCATCAACTCCTTCAGTGACTTGTTCAGCAGTAGATGAAGATCCGAAACCAGTTGGGCCTGGATATCCTGTTACCAAAGTGAACAAGTTCACCATTTCTGCCTGTTTTGTCTCACTCTTCTTACGAAGACGGCCCAAGAAATTCTTCTTTCCTAATAACACAAGTACGAGAATAAGAATATAGAAGAGTAACGCTAAACGCAGCACACTATAATATATATAAAGAGACGAAATGACAGAGAGACTTTTCTTATGCCAAAAATAGGGCTAGAACAAATGTAGATAAGAGGTAGAATTAATGTAAGTAGGTCGCAAAAATAGCGTAGGGAATGAAGGAGAAATGCTACCAAGAAAACACAAGATTAGGTGAATATAGTTGAGTGAGAAGTTAATGAGAGAAAATGCGGATATTATGTGTTCTTGTTCAATTTTTATGGGGTTTTATTACATATATTTATCGACTAGTACTCCAACTACTAACGTGTTCCTGCATTTACTACGTACCCCCTTATTAATTGTATGTAGCACCATACTTAGAATTATTGATCGATAATTCTACCATGTCAATTGTATGATACCCCTTAGGCGGCCCTTACGCTAATGTTGTTAGTTGTATCCCTCGTGAATGTCACTTTCCCTCCAAGTTGAGTGCAGTAATTTCATTAAAAGAGATAGTGATAGTGGCACAATTGGGGGAATGATCGATACTGATTTTAATACCGCTCTAATTTTGGTACGAAGTGCACTTAACAGTACAGTGGGGTATTAGTATATGGCCAAGATCGGCAATGTAAAGTTTATCTAGTGTGATCAGCTTGATTCGGGCCGGAATGTCCCGATTTTGAGTCTAAATATCTCATTTGCCCTGTTTTAAAAAATAAAGATCAGATAATAGAGTTAATGGAATAATCGTCGGTAACTAGTATATCATCAGGCGGAACTATGATAGCCATATAAGAGGGTGATGAGTTTACCTTACTATATCTAGTATGTTTCTTGTCATATCAAATTGGTTATAAACAATTAAACACAAGTAATTAGTCATGACATGCAACCAATATATGCAACATTAATAACGCAATCAACACAACATAAAGATATATAGGCATATAGCGCATATAGCAATACACCAAACTCAAGAATAAATACCATTAAAATCTTAAAAACATCGTACTTCCTAGATATTGCTAGAAATTTGCATCAAGTATCTCTGATCTGTCGAAATCCATAGTATAAAACTTGAATAAGTAAGAACAATAATTACCGTTGATTGGTAAAGAGCGTGTAATATATACGGAGCAATCATCATTATAATTAGGAGGAAAATGGCATAACAATTATTGCAAAGACATTGACAGAAGTTTACGTTAATTTATAAGAATTTAGATGACATTCATGAAACTAAGTTCGAAAATCTGTCTCAAAAATAGTTAAACTTACCCATAGCAAATTGTCGATGCTACTGCTAAGTTTTCACGTCAATTGTACTGTCACCAACAATCGATCAATAGTTAAACACTGCTGCAAAAATAAATTTCTGAACTGTATTTGGGTCGAGATTTTAATCTTCTCAAGTAAGCCAGCCAAAAAAGTTTCACTATCCTCGGCTTTATTATGTTTATATATGTGTATGTATTCACTGTGTCGGAAAATCTTACTGAATCACGAACTGCAACAATTCCCTTCTCTATTTAGGAGTTGTAATTAGTGTCCTGCATATTTACGGATTTGTTACCTGGCCTTTTGCTGTTAGGAGTTATATTCTTCCGTAGAGGTTGGTCGGGTCGGGTTAGATCGAGTTTGAATGCTGTATGGTACGGTTAACATACCTCTTTCTTTTTTATTTTTTTTTGCAAGAAATCATAAGACCTTTTGGTTTTTGTTAATCCATTTTACGGAACTAAGATCAAAACTTTAGGGCCCGTTCGATATCACTGCAGTTTTCAGTTTTTGGATATTTTGCGTAAACAATTTAATTAGTTAAGAAATTAACTTTAAATTGTTTGGTTCTATAATAATTATATATAGAAAATGAAAACTGACAACTGAAAACCCATTTTTCTAGTTTTCAAAAACGGTACTTTGGTTTTAAAAAAAAAAAAAAACTGAAAAGTGAAAACGATACCAAACATGCCTTTAGTTTTACAAAAATATGAAAACCTCTATGAGTCGTTAGGATTGTGGCATGGGAATTAAGGTGGGAAATGGAGAACAATTAGGGGGAGTGAATTAGAAAATAACTAGTTTACTGCCGGAGCTACGCACGAGTTAACTTTTATCACGCAAATTATACCACACTCCCGGGAGCACAAGGAACATGTTGGTCATAATCACGATATAGAAGTACGAACCACATTTTAAATGATTTTCTTAAATTCATTTTGAGTGTAGTCCCTACTTCTTTATTGTGAGAAAGACCATCATGCTACTTATGCTATCGGGAGCATGGTATAAACATTGTTTTTACCATATTAAATTATAGCATTTATAAAAGAAATGTGTATATAAGAAAAAAAAATCATATGTTAAGTTTTTGGCAAGAGAGTACAAAATTTGTATAAGTAAAATCGTTAAGGCAATAAGTGCAAAATGACAATAACTGAATTTGGAACATTAGATTTATTGTGCTTTTTAACTATGATGACACATGGCATGAGAGATGGCCTAACTAAAACCGGTGATGTATGAACGTGGTCGTTGCCTCTAACACATCTTTTAATATATAGTATAAAGGATTTCAGGGGGCGTTTGGTTTGGAGAGGGGAAAGGGAAAGGAATCAAATAAGGGCAAGAAAGGGAAAGGAATGAAAACCCTCTAGATTCCCCCATATGTTTGGTTGACACAAATTAATCAAACCCCTTTACAACCCCTCTCTCTTTCATTAAGCACCCAGAAACTCCCACACCCCCGATACTATTGCACAACCCCACCATAACCTCAAACCCATGACCCCACCTGCTACCTTAATCCCTTCTCCGGCCACCGTCGTGCGATCTATCCAACGCTGCCGTCGTGCGATCTATCCACCATCGCCCGCCGTCACCGAATTTATTCTCCCTCTTTCTATTTTAACTTCAAGGGTGGTGGTGGTGGTGGTGGTAACTCTGAAAATGTGGTGCTAGGTTGAAGATGAGGGTTGTGTGGTTGTTTATTTAGTTAATGGAGGAGGAATATGTGGTGGATGGTGGTGTTGGGGTTGCATAGGTAAGCTGTGCGGTTGTGCCTTGGTGGAACGTGCGGTGGCTGGTGGTGTTCGGTAGATGGGGGTGCATGTATGGTGGTGACTTGATTGTTGGTGGTGGCTCTGGTGGGCGACGGTGGTGGAGGACTATTTGTGTGGTGGGAGCTGAAAACCCAATATGGGGTAATCACCAAAACCTTGGGGGGGTGAGGGAATGAGAGTTGAGGGATTTGGGGTAATCAAAAGAAGGAAAGTGGGGTAAGGGAATGACCAAAAAATTCAAACAAACATCAACAAAGGGAATTAAGGTTTATACTCCCTTTCCCTTTCTTGTTTCCATGTAAACAAACGGCCCCTCAATCCCTTATTTGGGTAAGTGTGGGTGGGGATTAGATTTGTTAATTAGTTGTTATTTGACAATATTATCCTCTAATAATTAATGTTCCATTTGTCATTTTGTCCTTTACATCAATTTTTATCCCTCCTAATAGTCTAATACCTCGTCTCCACAGATTTTAAAATTGTGAAATGATAAATCTCCATTATCGTCCTTATCCCAACACTTATTCCACATTACCAAACATGAGAATTGGGTTATTAGGGATAAAAATCTCATCCCACCAACTTATCCCTCGAACCGAATGAACTCTAGAGTACATGCAAGCTCCTGTAGTTTAATTCGCTTGGTTGTGTACGTTCCTTTGTTTTGTTATAAATTTCCGCTTTGTCATGCAACGCTAGCTACCACTAAAAATTTGAAAATCAAACAAAGCTACCAGTAATTAATTAGGCTCTCTATAATCTCCTCATGGGAGCATGCTTTTGTCCCAGCTAAGACCCTCATAGTACATTTATATATATGATGTATGTACTAGGCCCTCCTTAGAACCGAATCAAAATCATGAAGGACATTGGCAAAGTGTCTTAACATTACTCACCTATCAACTCATGTATACAACTGTCATTACACGACAAATCCTTCACTTCAGTGCTAATTGCTACTCACCCTTTTGTCCCTCCATCTCCATTGTAGCTCTTTTTTTAAAACTCCAAATTTCTTCTTTTAATTATATTCAACTATTGAAACATGCGATGCAATTCTGCGTAGTGAGGTAGAGGATTCACTGGCCAAGAAAAGGTAGGAGTGACTTTGAGTCTCTTTGCAATATAGGCAGCACTTGCAAGCCTCTTCTACAGAGAATGTGATTTATTTATGGATGGTTTGGTATTTATTTATGAATTTGAGTTGGTTTTTCTAATATATTAATTATGCCGCTTTTCACACAAAAATCGTGACGTGGCAGGTGATGTCGCTTGGGAGTCGGGACTGCCTAGTCCCGAGAGTATGGTATACGCGACCGACTACTTGACTGTTTATGGTCTCAGCTTCTCAAGCCTCATGCCCTTGACTGATTACATTTCGAAATTCAGAATGGTTTTTCGAGGACACTTTATTTTGGAAGGGTACTTAATGTCCTACAACCGCCCCTCACTCACATCAACTTAATGCCCTCCCCGCATTTGAGATGTATCGAAATGTATCTCAATTTGAGATCCACTTACACATTTTTCAGATATGCAAAAATATTTAGTTACTCCGTATACATTTAGTAGAGAGTCCAAAATAAGAGAAATGGTAAGAAAGTCCAAAAAATGAAAGATTCTCACAAGAGTTATTAGGCAGACTCCATACTTTCATAAGACTGTAATTTGAAAGTCATTTACATGTGACGCGACATAATTAGTCCTAACTTTCATTTTGTATATTTGAAAATTATTGCATATATATCATTAAACCTGTTTTGAAATTCAATCTAACACTACGCCAGAAATCATAACACCGGTCCTAAATCAGCAAGACACCGGTTATACCCGGTGTCTGGACTGCCGGTGTCTTAGGCTAAGACACCGGTTCCTTTTCGCTTACCCGGTGTTAAAAGATAGCGCATAAGACACCGGTTGGGGACAAAACCGGTGTCTTATGTCATATTAGAAACACAAATTCCAAAACATATACAACACCGGTTCCACGTATAACCGGTGTCGTATCTCTAACAATTTTTCAAAAAGAAAATATTAAAAACAATTGCACAAAAAAATATGCATCGAATTTTAAACTGATAGAGAAAGAAACATAACGAGAGAAGTGTGAGGAAGGAGGCGCTACTGTTGAAGATGAACAATCGGAGGATAATTCATGAATTTGAACTTATCAAAACATTAAAACTATAGCAAATATGTAACGGAATCAAAATTCCCCCATACAATAATGTACAGTACATACACAACATTTTAAATAAAAATAAATTATTACAATCAAAATATGTAGATCAATCAGATCTAAAACTTAATCACAACGAGAGATTTCCCAATAAAAACTTGTAAATCAAAAAATTATAATAAAATGAAGGGAAACTTAACCTAAGACTTGTAAATCAAAATATTACATACTCTTCTCCCAGATCCGCGACGGTTTCGCCTAGATTTCGCCCCAACGTATAACATCGAATTGAGGGGGATGATGAAAAAATATCAAGTTACTGACTGAAAATCGAACATGATTTCGCCCAAATGATGATGAATCGAACATGTTTTTTTGCCCAAATGGTGATGAATCGAACTTGATTTCGCCCAGGAGTTCGTCGATGTTCGGAAGTTTGTCGCCGTTCGGACGATGTTGAGGGAGTTTAAGAGAGAAAATGGACAAATGGATGATAATATTGTTCTGAATGAATGAAAATGAAAGAGGAGAAATGAAAATAAATCAATGAGGGAGATAATAAGGAGAGAGAAAAGGAGAGAGATAGAAATGAAGAATTGATGAGGGAATGGAATTAAGAAATGAAGGAGTTACGCATGATGGAGAGGGAAGGAGTAGGGGCGGATAAACCAATGTCAACATTTATTTTTAGGGTCCCAATGCTAACACTTAAAGCTCCTTTATTTATTTTTTTATGTTTTCAATAACATATGACACCGGTTTTAGTATCACCCGGTGTGGTATATATTCAATTAATTTTTTTTATCTTTTCTTTATATTTCTGGAAAACAAAAGACACCGGTTTCTTGTAGAACCGGTGTTAAATGTTGTTGTGGTTATATATAAAATTATTTTTTAGTACGTATTACACCGGGTCACACACAACCGGTGTTGTACATTTTTATAACACCGGTTTTTAAGATTCCGGTGTTATATAATCCGGTGTTATTTCCACTTTTTAGCGTAGTGTAAAATGAGTTCCATTTATACTTATGTTTGATAGAAATGCATTAGTCAGCAGTCATCAACCGAAAATTGCAAAAAGGAGATTGAGTTTATTCCCAATCTAAACTCAAGAAACAAAATCTAAACACTACATCTGGTTATCTAAGAAAAGTGTTCAACGTACGACTTTTGTATAAGAATCACTAGCATTTTGAACCGTGCAAATGCACGGTAATAAAAACTGTTAATATTAATCATGTAATATATTATTACATTGAAGATATTGAAAAAAAAAACATATTTTAAGGATTTTAAGATGTAATATTGAGAACACAAATTATTAGGTACCCCGGGGGTACCTAGAGCTACGTACCCCTCGGTTTACTGTTCATGCAAGTCCAGAAGTTTGTTTTCAAGCCCAAGACTTATGCTCAAATTTCCGGCCCAAGTCCAA
>JBBYHQ010008876.1:0-35549 GCA_038382645.1 Spergularia azorica | reverse complement strand
GACCCGTATTCAAACCCCAACGCCATTCGAACTTGTGTTTGATCCACATTGTAGCAACCTGGCCAATATTTAACCTGGTCTAACCCGTTTAACAGGTTTACTTGAGAGTGATCTATTTTGTTTTAAAAAGTCAGTAGAATCTAAAATCTAGAAACTCTCATATCCTTCACCATTTGATTCTCCTCCTTAACATCTTACCAACATATTTGATCTCCTACTCGTCGCCTTGACCACCCGTTAACTTTTTTACTCTTAAACCCTTATAATGCTAACAAGTTTCTTAGTTGACCCCCTCCCCGATCAATTTTCTTAGGCATTCCCAGAATCCGTTGTTAACTTGTACATACGATCCTTAACGTAACAACTGTCGCCCACACCATGAACTTTCCTAATTGACTGCCCGACTCGATTCAATCCATTAGCTAACCCCCCTATGACTCAACAACATGTTATTCGATGCTCACTCACCCCCAATCAAATGTTCTAGCCAACCCTCAATCTTCGAGAATTTCTTATCTAGCTTCCTTAATCGGCACTCCCACACCCGTCACATTTCTTAAATGATATTGTGAAATTGTGTTTCAAGTTGGCTTGATCAACTTTAAGTTTGAATCAAAATGATATCTTCCTTAATCGGCACTCTCACACCCGTCACAACTTTGGTATATATAATACTCCGTAACAAATAATAACATTAAAATTCCACTGAAAAATGATATTACTGTATGTATTTCATGACATGCTTAAAAATCAATTTAATGTGTGCAAGATCACACCATATCATTTTATTTTGATGACAAAATATTTACAAAAATAGCACATCATTTTATTTTTGTTCATAAAAGATATTCTATGATTTATTTTTTCTTATAAAAGATACTATTTGATTTCACTGAAATCTGTTAAGATAGCATTGGAATATATGGAAATATTTGGACCAATCAAATGTTATATTTTGTACACGTGTCGATTTTATTTTAATTGATGTACACGTCAGTTATTTATGCACGCAATTATTTAAAGTAATAGATTATATAACTTTGCACATAAATATGTGTAGTTCCTTGATCTATTGAAGTTGGTTCCTGTTTTCACATAATTGCACTGTAAATATGTGGTTGCATAGTTTTATTTACTTAAATTTTGGTCCTTTTTATATATGCAAATTGCTAGAGGTCTACAGTCTAGACACAATTAATTTGTCTACAATATAAAACTGAGTTACTAGTAGTAAAATTGAGATCGGAGTAGTAAAATTAATTGTAATGAAAAATTCAGGTAGTAAAATTAATTGTGTGAGTAGTAAAATTTTGATATTGTAGTAAAATTATTGCCGATTGTAGACATTTTTGGGTGTCTACACTGTAGACCTATAGCATTGTCCATATATGCAATGTAAATATGGGTTTCTATAGTTGAAATCATCAAAGTTGGCTCCTTTTTGATATATTTGTATGTAAAATATGTTTTTAAATAGTTAAAACCATCAAAGTTGGCACCTTTTTGATATATTTGTATGGGAAATGTGTTTACCTATAGTTGAATCATCAAAGTTGGCTCCTTTTTGATATATTTGGTTTTCTAACGTGTGCCCAACCGTTGATCTATTTGTATGGGACAGAGGATCTCCACTCCCAAGAACCTTGTGGCATAATGAAAGCTAACGGTAGGAAGCTTCATCATGTTGAACCGAAACAACGAAACGCAATCCCAAGTAATCAACAACAACCACACTTACGACATTACCATGTAGCAAGGAATTAATTAGAGATACACAAGGTACATTTTGCGACAAAAAACATCAATCAATCAAACACAATTACGGCCATGGAAAAAGGGATTATTTTAAATTATAAGTTTAAATGGATTATTTTATTTTGGAAAGTGGGTTTGCAAGGTTGTGATTAGAGGGGTACATAGAATGTTACACAAAGTGGGACAGAGAATCCTCATTCGGTTCTTGGGAGTCTTTTTTGGGTGAGCACTCTGTACTCTACTCTTTTTGTAACACTATATTGGCCAGACATATTTTGCTGAATTATTATTGATGAAATACTACTATATATGATCAAAGATTCAAAGGCTCAGAGTCCAAAGTCCAAGATTATATATTAGTGCAATCACGTAATGTGTTTGGAGAAACCTTGCAATTGATAGTTGATGGACTTTATGTGTTGTTAAATTCCAAGTTACTGGTATTAATTTTATGCATCGAGTCCTGTACGTCTTAGCTATGGTAATTCTTGATGATATTTGCATTGGTTTGTTTGTAAGGGTGTAAATATATAAAGGGATCGGCTGGTAGTTTAGTTGGTGAGGTCGTTAGTACTATGTTTTAGTATTAATTTTGCCAATTCGCATCATACATATCAACATATGGAGTATCATTAATACATAGTGGATGTAATGGTTCAATGTCTAAATAAAGGGGTGTTTGTTGTTAAAATCTTTGACGTTATTCATTTGTGCAATCATATAATGTAAAATGAGAATTCTTGTTGATTGACGGTGTATTCTTGATGACAATTGATGGTGTATGTATACACTGGCTAGGAATGGTTGTTAAACTACAAGTTTAAGTATTTATTATGTCGAATCTCGCCCTATATTGGGATTATCATTATTGATAGTATGTAGATGCATGGAAAGGTCTAAATTGTTAAATAGAGGATGTTTCTTATAGACTATGATTGTAAATTTGTCATCAACCTCCAACTAGCTAAGTCTTAATCACTGTACAAATCAGAGCAACTGCAATACATGACAGTGATGTTACATTGCTACCTAGTTTGATATAAGCTCTTGTCTCTACTATGTAAAGCAGTAGCTGACTTAACAATGAACAGAAATTCTTGTAAGTAAGGAGTGACTTGTCCAATACTCCAATGTGACCCCTTGTTGAGCTTTATTTGTTCTTGTCTAATCTTGTTGGTTGCTGCAGGTTTACTTGTAAGCTTACCATTGCTCATCATTAGAGTTTGTACCCTTCTTATAATGCAGCGCTGGAGTGGTGCTTCTTCCGGTTTTTAGCTGGGCGTCGGATCGTATTGGTCAGGATTCTGTTGCTGAGAGTGTCGATGACAAGAAGAAGAATGCTGCTTAATTAAGTACGTAACTATGCGTCATGAGTAAGTTAGTGAATGTTAAGCTAAATAAGTTATGATGTAATAATACTTGAGGTTTGGGATTTTGGCTATGGGTTTGTCTATCAATCTATGAACTGAGTATGTATTATGTAGTGTGTGTATGACGACTCGTATGTGGTCTGGTGATGCCGTGTTACTTTGCTGTGTTCCTTGTGAACTAAGCTGTGTATCGATCGACTTTGTTTTTGTGCCAGCAGCAGGCTGTGGATGAATGCATCTAGTATTGCCACTGATCTAATTTGATTTCGAAATCGGTATGTCCATGAAGCAATTTGAATATTTGATGTGTCTGATGCAGTAGCTGGACGCTGCGCATCTAATTTATTCGACTGGATGCTTACGGCTTACGTGAACAGGTCTGTAATTTAATTACGTTTTTACATACAGAATTACACAATTGTATGAAAGAATTATAAACGGCAAATAAAAAGTCATAAATCAGTTTTATCATCCGTTTTTCAGGTGGAAGTAGTCGATAAAGGAGTTGCCTTCCAGTCCCTTTATTTAAGCCCCTCTTGTCAGGTACCTTTTAACTAAGTCGGAGAATGGGCAGGGGTGATGCAGTGCAGGTTTTTCTGCTGAAACTAACTCAGGCAAAGGTCCATACAAGCTTCTACTCGTACCTGGCTTGAAAAACTGCAGGGTTAGTGCTAATGTGCTTCATCAGAAGACTAAGAAGCTGGAAATTCAGTACAGTATGCAATACATATGCAACTTAAGTGAAAGAAAAGGACTACAGTACAATTTTAGTGTGTGCAGGCCCAGCAGAAATGATTCAGTTCCATAGCAGGTGACAGTTCATACACGACAGATAATTAATAAGCTGCTTGCGTAACCACAGGTTTGTGAAGACAATATACCTGAAGGAGGTCACCAACATTGATAACAAGCGCACCAGGAATAGGTTTCACATTAACCCACTTGCCATCATGTTTAACCTGAAGCCCGCCAACTTGATCCTGCAGGAGCACTGTGAAAACCCCACGATCTGCATGAGAAGCGATTCCAACTGTCTTTTCCGGCTCTGGACAATACGGATAATAATGGCCGACCATGACACTTGCATCAACACATGATAGCCTTTCAATCTGTGAACCCTTGCTCCTAGTTCTTCAGAAAACAATCTTAAGAGTAGCTCTGCCAGCTGCTTCAGTTCCTTATTCATGACCAACGGCCAAAACAATGTCAGCAGCGCAGTCTCAATTTCAAACTAAACAGAAGCATGCAGTAGGTCCTTGTGTGAAAAGGACATCACGGCGACTGGCATCAGGTTCTGGGCGTCATCTGCCTCAGCATTTTGGATGTCAAAAAGGGTCTCTGGAGGATGATGGAAATGCAGGGAATTCGAGTAGTCCCCCAGTCAAGCAGACCCTTAACTCCAAGTTTCGTGCTTATAAATTCTTCCAGCTCTCCACGTCAACCACATTCATCTGTTGGTAATTCACTGCAACTGACAATAATCATATTAAGGTAGAAGATACAGGTTTGAGTGATGTTTGGGGCAGAGAATCTTTGGTTATCCACACTATTGTGTTGTTGATAAAATACTCCGGAGGCAAGTAAAATCGTCAACTGCAAGCAACAAAAGACTTAAAAAAAATCAGATCAAGGGTAGCCTACCAGCCACCAGCAGTTCGAAACAAATAGCGTCAGCACAGCACCAACCATTCCGAAAACAATGCCAATTCAACCCCTTCAAGCAAGTTAGGAACAACAACAAATAACATACAAACTTCTAGTGCAATGGATTATATCCTTCAGTATACTCGGAGTCACAGCCTACTCTAGAGCGTAAAACATCAGAAGGTGGAAAATAATTGTACTAAAACAACATTGACATTATGCTTTCTCTTTTGCTGATATAAAACCACCAGCTTGCATGCTGAAATTGCTGATCTCCAGAGCTGGACTAATTCATAATTGAGACTTAACCGAAAAGATTAATGAAAAAGCATTGATCCAGAAGGTAGGATGAAGATGAGTTTAACTAGAAATTTCAGTCTGTATTTGAAATTGCATCTGTTCACATACAGAAGGTACATAATTGTACAGAAGAAGTATATAATGACAAATGAAAAGTCATACATCAGTTTTATTATTCGTTTTTCAAGCGAAAGTAGTCAATCAAGGACTTGCCATCCAACCCCTTTGTGAAGAACCTCTTAAGAAATTCAGAAAGTGTAAATTCCTGGTACAGTGCAGGCTCTTCAGGTGACACAACCTCAGCCAAGGGTCCATAAATATTTTCTCTCATGCCCGGATTGAAGAAAACACCAATAGAGACACGTGGTTGTTTGAAAGGATTAGCATGTACTCGATGATCTACACTGGTGTATTTGTCATTGGAAAGAATCTGGAATCAACACAGTAATGAGCATTGATCAGAAGACTGCAAACTAACTAACAAAAAGGGTCAAGAACTATGTCCTTCATCAGCAAAATTAAGTAGCGTATGCAATACATATGCACCTCATTTGCCTTAGTAAATCAAGGAGGCCGAATTATGAATTTTAGTGTTCACAGGCAAGCATAAACGAATCAGTTGTATATCAGGTGAAAGGTGATAGACAACAAATGATACTGAGATTAGTTGCATAACCAGAGGTTTGTGAAAGACTGAATACCTGAAGCAAGTCACCAACATTGATAACAAGCGCACCAGGAATCGGTTTCACATTAACCCACTTGCCATCATGCTTAACCTGAAGCCCGCCAACTTGATCCTGCAGGAGCACTGTGAAAACCCCAGGATCTGCATGAGAAGCAATGCCAACTGTCTTTTCCGGCTCAGGACAATACGGATAATAGTGGCCGACCATAACACTCGCATCAACACATGATAGCTCTTTCAACCTGTCAACCTTTGCTCCTAGTCCTTCTGAGAACAATCCTAAGAGTAACTCTGCCAGCTGCTTCAGTTCCTTATTCCACTCAATCACCTCATCTCTAACAAAACCAGAAATCGTACCGTGATTAAACAACCAGTTCTAACAAGTAACAACGACTACGCTTACCAAGCATATGCCATAACACTGCTAGATCACATTCATAAAAACCACATTGTGTTCATAAATACACTCAATTGGTTCCGTAAGTGTTACAGATTTGTGCAGCCACTAGTCGTCCAATCGAACGACAATTCGAGCAATTTGTAAACATCCCTATTTCACATAATTATGATCAGCCTAAGTAAACATTTGGCAAAGAAAAATCACTACAATTTCAAATTTTAAATGGCACAAAAGTGTCGGACTCGTCTATTTTACCACGTGCAGTATAACTTGTAAGTCGAACACAATGGCTACTTTAATCTCACCTAAGTTTCAGACTCGTCTATTTTATTACCAATGTAGTGTAACTAGGAAGCCAAACACAATGCACCACGACTAAGCAAAAACAGAGGTATAATAATACTACAATCAAAATAACCAAGTGTACATAAGACGTCACGATTTTACCAACTAAATTAGTTGACATCGGTAACACTCACCTACAAACATCGGGGATAGCCTCGAGGTTAGCAAGGGTGGGACCGAGCCTAATCTGGAGAGTATCCCTCCAGCTGGCAGCTTTAGAAACAAACAAGTCAACATTAGAGAAATACGAGCAACCGGTGCTCATCTCTCTCCTATAATGTACCATCCGCTCCTCCGCCGGCAGCTCATGGAACGCCTTGACCGCGGCGACGAGGCGGTCGAGGAGAGAGACTGGGACACCGTGGTTCACCACCTGGAAGAACCCGAACTTCGCCGCCGCCTCTCTCACCTTCTCCACCGCCTCCGCGCGCGGCGTTCCGAGCAGGTCAATCACCGGTATCGGGCCAGTGGTCGGGTCCGGGTCGGACTGGGAGATTAGGCTTTCCGGCGGGTGGTGGAAGATGCGGGGGATCCGAGTTGAGCCTGAGTCAACCAGGCCTTTTACACCGAGTTTGGTTTCCTCAAATTGTTTCACCTCTTTTTGCCGGTCGTAAGTTTCAGGCGGTGGTACGGTGGTTGGTGTGACGTTGACTGACGTCATGATTGGTTGCTTTTTCTTGTGAATTGGGTATGAATATGATGGTTTGAAAAATAAGCCTTGGGATAATAATTGGGGATTTTGATTGGGGATAGTATTAAATTTCAACATTTTGGACCAACCGAATTTTAGATCTAAAAACAATTGTTGTTAATTAGAGTCTCAATTTGCTAGTATAAAGCTTCAAAGCCACGAGGGACGAATTTTGTAGATGACGTGGAATAAGTCGCATCAACGTTTATAGAGAAGTCGGTGGTGAAACAAACATATGCTAAGCTTGTTAATCGTAAATCTAAGTACCCGTTCGATATCACTGTCGTTTTCAGTTTTTGATTTTTTTGCGTAAAAGATTTAACTTAATAAGTTACAAAATAAAGTTTTAATTGTTTGTTTCCATAATAGTCATATAGAAAATGAAAACTGACAACTGAAAACTGAAAACCACTTTTTCTGGTTTTCAAAAACGGACTTTGGTATTCAAAAAAAAAAAAAAAAAAACCGAAAACAGATGACGATACCGAACAAACTTTTTGACACAATATTACAAGTAGAATTCATGTCAAATCGAATAGATTTCACCCAAATCGATTTGATCAGTTGAGGTTAGTACAGATCTACTCTGTATAAAACTATCAATATCGAGAATCACATTTTTTATTTAAATAATCGGAGATTAGTAGTATCAGTTGAGCTAGTTGAGATCGTGAATTTTACCTGCAAATGGCGGGAATAGCTTCAACACTAACGATTTCAGGGCCCAACCGAATTTGTAGAGTATCCCGCCAACTAGCAGCTTTGGAGACAAAAAGGTCTATGTTGGAAATGTAGTTACACCCGGTGCTGACCCCCCTACCGTAATACTTCATCCGCTCCTCACCTGGCTCCTCATGGAACGCCTTGACCGCTCCCACGAGGCGGTCGAGAAGGGAAACCGGGACGCCGTGGTTCACTATTTGAAAAAATCCGAACTTGGCCGAGGCGTCCCGGACCTTCTCCACCACCTCAGCCCGTGGCGTACCTAGAAGGTCGATCACGGGTATTGGGTCGGTGTCTAAGTCTGAATTCGAGTCGGGTAGCTTGATCAGGTTCTCGGGTGGGTGTTGGAAGATCCGGGGGATTTGGGTTATGCCCGAATCGACAAGGCCTTTTACACCAAGTTTGGTTTGCTCGAATTCATTCACTTCTTTTAGACGATCGTAGTTTTGCTCTTGTGGGTGGATTGTTGTGCCCATGATTGGTCGTTGGGAAGAGGGTGTACGTATCTTTTGCTGCTTTCTTGAGAATTTGAGAAACGATCGGCTATAAATTGCTCGTGACTCCACGGTCGTGGGATAAGATGCGACAGTACTATTGATAATTATTTGACATGAATTAGACATGTGTTAAAAGAAGGAAGAGGGATTGTTCGGTATCACAGTCTATCTGTGGTGCTCGTGTTTGAATTCTAAAAAGGTAAAAGGTTGAAGAATAGAAACCAAAACTTGAATGATAATATAAGAGCTAGGCACAAAGTGGGAAATTTTCATTTCTTGAGATAGTAGGTGAACAATATTTATAGAGACGAATAAGTACCACACAATTACGTACCAATTGCAAGTTGCGTGTTATGAGGGTTTGTACTTACAAAGGTTGCGGAGAAACATGAAAGAATAGTATGTGTCAACTCAAAACTAGAAGACTATGACACAGTTATTATCTTTAATTGATATTGATGTTTCGACGAGATGATTACGTGTGGTATATTATTTTCTCTTTTCACAAATATGCACAAACAGCAGAATAGACAAACTGTATATATTGTCAAATTATTATTGTCGTGTGAGGACCGTCATATATATTTATCATGAAAATTTCTAGCCTTCTAGGTATCTCTTGAGCTTTGCGTGTAAACAGTTTTGAAGTATGTTTGGCCTTATCTTTGGTTTGTTGGTATCTCAACATCAACATGTAATTTGGTCTTGGTTGTTCTGCGTGGTCCTTTGATTGGCTTGTATGGGTTGGATCACTTTTGATGTGCTTGAAAGTATTGCATGCCTCATTGGCATTGTCTAAAGTTGAGCCAAACATCTTATGAACCTTAATTAGTTTTGTGCACTCAAATCCAAATGAAATCAAGTAATGAACAATCCCTTGTATCACATAACTTTGCATTTTCTTTTTTGGTTCTCAGTTTCTTTTATGTAATAACGAAAATCCATTTTTAAAATTAGGAAATGAGTTTTCAATACTAGCTAACCGACACTGTCAGAATGACGTCTCAATAGTCAAACCAATACTTATATACCTATTTTCGTAGTCTACTTTTAGTTTAATGGTCTAATATTTACGATATGTTATTAATGTAGAAAGAAATACGGAGTATAAATGATCAAATAGGAATTAAATTGGTTGTACTTTTGTATAACTAACCAGTAAGCTAAAATTTGTACCAATAAATCAAACCGTGTCACAAAACTCACGATTAGATTGAAAGCAAAAACGGAAAAAAAATTTAGAACACGTATGTAGTAAAATCAAACGTAACTATTCTATTAATTTTTTTTTTCTTCTAAAAGTGAAGATTTCGTTGGATCCTTAGTTAATTACCAAAAATCTAAATTTGACTAACTTCGAGTCCAAGGTAAACCTCAAAACGAACCTCCAACAAGTATGGAAATACGTTTCCGGTTCGGAGGCAAAGTGGCGACTGTTACCACAACGCATGCGGCACTCCTCCCCCTCCTCTGTACAATATCACTGATTACATTCTCTCCTAATTACCTTCTATTTAATTTCTAAATTCCCACCTTTATAAATTGAAAAACTATCTCTGATAATTAAGTTGATTAATTAATTCCTCTAATTCAGTCAAAAATAGTATAACCTAAGATTCAAATTCTTAATTTTGCCCCAATTCTACGACACGGCGGTTCCCCGGTGGCGGAGATGGAAAGTGAACTGGTAGCATTGTTCGAGGCGGTGAAGAAGGCGGCTGACGCCGCCACCACTGCGGACGACGACGGTGGTTCCGAAAGTCGATGTCTTGATGCGTTAAAAGAGCTTAAAAATTTCCCTGTCAATTATCAAATTCTTATTTCTACCCAGGTAACTTTTAATTTTACTGTTCTCCGAATCATTGCTAGGGTAATTTAAAGTAGTAGTTGCTGTATCATGGGTTTTCCTAGGGTAATTTAAAGTAGTAATTGCTGTAATTTGTGATGTGAATGGAGTGTTAAATTGTCAATCCGTTATTATGTAGCGTAATTCTGTAGTGAAGGCGAAAAAAGGCGAAAACTTTCTTAATTGGGAAATTATAATTTGTTAACCCAAGTTTTGATTTGGGTGTAATAAAAGTAGTATTGCTATATAATCATACAATGTACTTCGGATTTGTTAGTGAGCTTTGGTTACCATAGAATTTGATTATTTGAGGATCAAGCTTTTTACGATTGATTGCCCGTAATTCGGATTATGGCGGTCTAAGCGGAAAACTCATAGGATGCTTGGTTGCTGAATGTGTAGGAAACTAGGAATTAGAACTATTGCTACAAAATGTAGGCAGCTAATTACCTTGCGGGCTAGGTAAATCGGGCGTTTTATGGGATTCCATGCGAAGTTTTGGGTTCCTTGCTCATCCAGACATTGTACAAGCCCTTAGATTTGTGTTGTTGACTCGTTTACTCGTTGTTCCATGGAGTAGCTGTAGCTTAGTCTGCTGCTCTGCCTGATGTATAAACATACCACACTCTCAGAATACAAACAAAGATATCATCTACTGTAAACAGTACAATGATTTCTATGCGTGACAGATATGTCGCGACTGCTACTGATTGCCTACTCTTAAGGCTAAAATACTCAAGTCGTAACCAAACAAGCGTTCTGACTGTTCTGAGTGAGCATTGACGGCCTCACTGAGATTGGTTTAAAGAAAACATTGGAGTCATAGATTGCTCCCCCCCCCCTCCTTTTCTTTGGATAAGATAGAGTGCACCCTTTGATGCACAGAAAGCTCCACCTTATTCTCCCCAGTAATGCTGCTGCTCAACATCGCTACACTTTTCGTTGCATATGAGATGATTCATCGAATTACAAGCAACTAATGTCTGCTACTACTAAGTTTATTTCTTTTGTTGCTAATTTTCCGAACCATTGCCTCTGATTTCTTCTCTCTTTGTCAATCTAGTCCTGAATTTAGCAAGGTCAAGGTTATTATTTGCCCCTTTCCTGCCAAGACAATCATTTTGATCGACTCTTTTCATGACAGGCTACTTACCCACCCTGCTGTTTATTTTCACTTCCTTAGATGCAGTTGTGTCTTTTGTCTCATTGGTTGTTGTCTCTCTTTTTTAGTTTAAGTCTTGTCATTCCAATCACCAAGTCTCGGGTTTGGTAGCCTATAAGTAATTGTCAGTTTATTTAATCCAATTTGTGGATGTCCATGATCTTAAATGTTGCTATCCGGGTGCATCAATGCTTAAGTAGTTGCTAGCTACAATTTCTTTTACTTCCTCTGTTTGAAAAGAACTTCTTAGATGTTCAGACTCCTATGATGGCGGTGCCGTGGTGGCTATTGGAGGGAAGGGGTGAGGCTAGGAAAGATGGGCTTAATTCCCTTTTTTTGGTTAGCAATTCGGGTGGGCAGAAAAGGAAGGGACAGGAAATTGGAGGATCCATTTCCCCTGGTTTATAGCTTGTCTTTCCACTACATTGAGAGTTCTGCTTTCTTTTGTACTCCATACTCCGTATAAGATTTCTGAAGTGTTGCTAGTTGAACTAGTGAGCCTATTTGTGCACTAATCTCCAGGTTGGGAAGCTTTTGAGGCATCTTACGAAACATCCGAAAAAGAAGATTCAGAGAGTTGCTGCTGATTTGATTGATTTATGGAAAAACATAATAGTTCAGGAAACAGCACAGAAGAAAAATGGAAATTCTAGTAGTAATTGTTCTGTAAAAGGCGGTGCTTTAAATGCCTGCGGCACCAAGAAACAAATTGCAGTTAAAGCTGAGAAGCTCTCAAGAGGAAAAACTGTTGACGTTGTGAAGATTGAAAAGGCTGCTTCACCTAGACCACATAAGCTTGCTAAAACCGACACAGGTGCAGTGGAGATGAAGGTTGAAAGCAAGTCGGTAAAAACTGAGCCTCCTAGTTTAGTAAATCCTGTCAAGGTTGAGAAAATAGCTAGGCAGGAGACGCAGGGTTCTAATGTGAGGAAGGCAGCTGCTATTGATGTCCCGAAGTTGCCTTCTATGGTAAAAACAAATGACGTGGTGCGTGATAAATGGCGAGAGATGCTTCTAGAGGCTTTATTGAAAGTTACTAGTGAGGCGAAAGGCAGCATGAAAGAAGAGATTGAGGCTTGTGATCCTATTCGAGTGGCTGTTAAAGTGGAATCAGTCATGTTTGAAAACTGGGGTCGTTCCACTGGAGCTCACAAATTTAAATACAGAAGCGTAATGTTCAACATCAAGGATCCAAAAAATCCAGATTTCCGTAGGAAAGTTCTTGTTGGAGACATCAAGCCTGAAAGAATTTGCAGCCTAACAACTGACGAGATGGCCAGTGAAAAAAGACTGCAGCAGAGGAAGGAAATCGAAGAGAAGAAGCTTTTTGACTGCAAGCGTAGTGCTGCACCAAAGGCCACAACTGACCAGTTCAAGTGTGGCCGTTGTGGTCAGCGTAAGTGCACTTACTACCAGCTGCAAACTCGTAGTGCTGATGAACCTATGACAACATTTGTAACTTGTGTTAACTGCAACAATCACTGGAAATTCTGCTAATAATCAGAGTTTCTGCTTCTTAGTAAACGTCTTGTTGTGTTGCCTATCGTTCGTGTTGCCAACAAGCGTGTGCTTGCCCATCGGATTCGAGTATGCAATACACATTCCCCCAATTTTTGTTCCTCCTTGTACGTTTAGTTACTGGGACTCAAGCCTAGTTTCTCATACAGGTTAGTGTAAGTTTGTACCCGATTTTCATGTCAGTTTCCGTAGGACCAAAAACTGCATACTGAACGTAATTGTTTTCGAAATAGAACACCATAAGTTCACAATCCTTAAAATTGTACATAAACCGATAATAAATCGTGAACTTTCAACATGAGAATGATTTTCCATTTATTTTCCCCTATATAGAGCGTTCCCTAACTAAGGAAGGGGATACGGAGATTTTAACTCGGGATATCGCCAACCGTGTTGAAATCTTTTTAAGTATTTAACTATTACGCCAACCTTGCTCATCTAAAGTCAACGATTGTAATGCTCCTCCTCACTTGTTCACCATTGATCAAACAATGGATTCGAGCCTTCCAAAAGTCCTCCTCCTAGCACCACCATCAATATTCCGCCGATTCGAGTCCGAATTTTCCCGCCATTTCCACTTCGTTAAAGCATACGAGTCCTCGCTACCTCTCCCGGAGTTCCTCGCCACCGTCGACGCCGCCTCTATCTCCTCCACGCTAGTCACTGCCCAAGGTCCTCCGATCACCTCGTCCGGCGTCCTCGACCACCTACCCTCCCTCCGATGCATCGTCTCCCCCGCTACCGGCGTGGACTATATTGACCTCGACGAGTGCCGCCGCCGTGGCATCGCCGTCTCTAATTCCTCCAATATGTCATCTTCTGTCACCGCCGAACTTGCCGTCGGTCTCTTGATTGATGTCCTCAGGAACATCGCCGCCAGTGATCGCTTTCTCCGGGCTGGTCACTGGAGCTCCGCCGGAGACTACCGTCTAGGCCATCGGGTAATTTAATTTGTGTTACTACATTTAAACGTTCTTTTGTATTGTTAACGTTACCATCCTAAGAGAACTGAAATCATGTATGATAGAGGATTAGAGGAACTCTACTATTTTAACATCTACGTCTCTAATTCAGACTAAATGTAATACGAACTTGAGTAATTGGTTTACTCCTAACACTAAAGATGTTGATAGAATCATAGAAACTACACGGCTACATTTTTATTGGTCATTTGCCTTTATTTGCGATTGTTTAATTACCGTGTTTTCTTTAATCTATGTGCAAAAAGTGACGTTACATAAGGTGGGTGGTTGTTTGCTTCCGATTGTTTCAGTTGAGGGGCAAGAGAATAGGAATCGTGGGTCTCGGAAGCATTGGTTCCTTAGTCGCGAAAAAACTTGAAGCATTTGGTTGCGTAATCGCGTACAACTCAAGGCAAAAGAAGCCGTCAGTTACGTATCCATTTTACTCAGACATTAATCAGCTGGCAGTTAACAGTGATGTGCTTGTTATATGCTGTGCTTTAACTGATCAGACCAGGCACATTGTAAACAAGCAAGTGCTAGTGTCACTAGGAAACCAAGGAGTTGTCGTAAATGTTGCTCGAGGCGGTCTGATTGATGAGCAAGAGTTGGTGAGGTGTTTAGGGCAAGGAGAGATTGCCGGAGCTGGGTTGGATGTTTTCGAGGACGAGCCTAACGTGCCGAAAGAGCTATTGGGGCTTGACAATGTTGTTCTGTCTCCTCATCTTGCTGGCTTTACTGAAGAGTCGTTCCGGGAACTCTTTGAACTTGTTAAGGGAAATTTGCTAGCATTCTTCAACAACAAGCCAGGATATGAAAACATAGGATTTGTATTCAGTGTAATTGTGTATCATAATGTGATTTGTAATAAAGAGACTACGGGTCTGTTTGGCGAAGCTCCAACTTCTCCAGAAGTGCTCATCAGAAACAATTTCTGGAGGAGGAGCTCCAAATTGAAGCTTCTACTTCTGATGAACAAATTTACACTAGAAGTGCTTCTCAGAAGTCAGAAACAGTTTTTCAGTTTTGTGTGTTTGGCCAGTTTCCAGTTTCTAGAACCCAGAAACAGTTCAGGAGTTTGGCCAAACACACCCTACATCTCTAACTCAATTGTGTCGTTACCGCTTCAATATCAGTTCTCAGATCTCACACCGTGTATAAACACTTCACACAAATTCACCGTACAAATGAGTTTTCGGAGAATTGTTGGAGCTTTTGGGTTATCGGTGACAAGAAATTCTAACTGCGCTTTTTTTGCACTATCGACCACAACCTTTGTCCTAATTCCTAAAGATTGCAAAATTAAATGACACAGTATTAGAAAATACACTTAAAATGGTATGTTAGGACTCAGGATTAACGTTCTTAAAATGGTATGTTAGGACTAGTAACGTTACTCGATATTGCTACACATACAAACAAAGTTTACAAACTATTCAATTTTATCACCACTACAAATAATCCCATCCCACAATCCAAACGAGCCGATAGTTCAGAAAAAGTGCTCCGTCCCAGAAAACTTCAATCAATGCAAGAGCCGACGATCACCGCCGCGGAAACCCGCCCTAAAGTCCTGTTAATCAAACCTCCACCAGTCTTCCGCCACCACGAAACCGACTTTTCCCGCCACTTTCACTTCCTCAAGGCCTACGAATCTCCACTCCCACTCCCTGAATTCCTCGCCGCCGCTAACTCCGATGGCGTCTCCGCCATGTTCGTCACCGCCAACGGTCCTCCAATCACCGCCTCCACCGTCCTCGATCACATCCCCTCGCTACGCTGCATCGTTTCCTCCGCCGCCGGTGTTGACTATATCGACCTTGCCGAGTGTCGCCGCCGTGGTATTTCCGTCGCGAACGCCGCCAATGTTTCCTCCTCTGACTGCGCTGACTTTGCGGTCGGGTTATTGCTCGACGTCCTCCGCAAGGTTTCCGCCGGCAATCGGTTTGTGAGGAGCGGTGGCTGGAGTGCCGCCGCCGGTGACGGCGAGTTTTCTCTAGGTCGTCGGGTAATCTTCTCTTAAACTCCAGCTCCGTCGCACATTTGTGATATCTATGTTTATTATGATGTATTGCTTTGTTGTGGATATGATATATTGTTGTTGTAGAAAATTTGATGTTGATTTGGTTAATTAGGTTGGATTTTGATACAATGACATTGATTTCATGTTGAGACGAGGTTTTGTTTCGAGGAATGTGGCGGGTTTCGTCTTGGAATTACGATTAGAAACGCGTCCCCAAACTTGGAAAGGTACCCTCGGGTTATCTGAGAAGGCGAAAACCATTCATTTGGGAGTTTTAGAGCTCAAATTTGTTAGTCCTAGTGTTGGAAATTGACAAAGTAGTGCAAACAATTTAGTTCATGTAGGTCGAAAATGTAGCTGATGAATTAGATTGTGGATTGTTGGCCTTAAGGTCTTTATATATAAGAAGCTAGGAGCATTGATCCACTAGGTGCTAAATTAGCTTAAACTTGCATTAACAACTTTCACGACCCCTCAGTGAGTGTGACTGCTGGTTATGTGTAGTGGTTTTAGGAGGGATGGAAGACAGTAAGAGTTGTATCACTTAAGTAGCTTAACCCTGCACTCACGAGTGACGAGTCACGATCTCTAATGTGACTACTGGTTTCGTCTGGTGATTTCAGTTGGGAGGCAAGACAGTAGGAATTGTTGGACTTGGAAGCATTGGCTCCAGGGTTGCAAAAAGACTCCACGCTTTTGGCTGTCCCATATTGTACAACTCTAGGGAAAAGAAGCCATCAGTTCCCTACCTGTTTTATTCAGATGTTTGTAAGCTCGCTGCAGACAGTGATTTGCTTGTTATATGCTGTTCTTTCTCTGATCAGACAAGGCATATGATCAACAAGGAAGTTCTGACTGCTTTGGGAGAGGATGGTTTTATCATTAATATAGCTCGAGGGCCTGTAATTGATGAGAAGGAGTTGGTAAGGTGTTTGTTAGAGGGGCGGATTGCTGGTGCTGGATTGGATGTTTTTGAGCGTGAACCTTATGTGCCAAAAGAGCTGTTTTCCCTGGATAATGTTGTTCTGGCACATCATCAAGCATGTTTTACTGAAGGTTGCTTCCGTGATCTGTTTGAACTTATTAAAGGAAACTTTGAAGCTTTCTTCTCGAATAAGCCACTACTTACTCCTGTTGTTTGATGGCTGGCTCATTGTCCTTCTATTTGTAGGTTTTTCCTCTGCGTGACCTGTGTGTCTTTCATTAAGTGTGCAATGGGTCATTTTTACTGATTGTGTGGGATGTGTAGCAATATCTTCTAAAGATGTCATCTTATATACAGTAGGAGTTGGCAAGGAAACTGACTTTGCTGTATTATTGTTGTATTACACAATTATCTATCATATTGGAAAAAAGGCTTTGTTGTTGTTGTTGTTGTTGTTGTTGTTGCTGTAATGACTACTGCCTTTCTTTCCCTCGCAATTTTGATTGTTTCTGCGATTTCCTTGCTACTATGTTAGTTGATTGAACATCCTTATTGGTGTTATTGTCATCCCTTGTTTCAAACACAGACCGTCGATAGGTTGAAGAACATGGACTTATATTCTCTCTTCATGCTGTGCTTACTGAAAGAGCAATGATGATGGAACTAGAAAGTGATTTTTATTTTCACAAAGTCACATAGCCTCTGTTTTTGTTTTCTTTGGTGCTGAGGGGTTGTCTGAATGTTTTAGCCAGTTTCTAAGGTGCCGAGGGCCTAATTTCTTAGAATGGTTTCTTTACGTTGAGGACCTTGCATTTTACCATTATACCACATTTCTCCGGTGAATGTTGAACTGTTTGTGTGTGGCTATAGAACCTGGAAACTGGTTTGTTAATTACATCCAGGGGCTACGCATATCTGAGATACCTGTATTCCTGTAATCTGTAAATTGTACCTTATAAATGAAGTAATCTTAGGCAGTCTCCAGTTTTTACTCATCTGTTTCAGATTCTAGATTCTGATGTTCCTGTAATTTGTGGTTCATATGTTATAAGGGGTTTCATAGTATCTCGAGCCTGTAGCCACCATCACAACCACACTAATCTGAATATCCTTATTCAAACCTGGTTACAAAAAGAACAAAAGGAAAACAAAGTTGTTTTAACAATAATGTGCAATTAGTTGCTGTTTTGGGCCATCATCATCTTCCTTCCCCTGGGATTCCCTGTGTTTGGTTCATAGGATTGGTTTTGAGTGATTGTGGTTGATGCTGGTAATAGAGGTTCAAAAACTTAGTTTTCAGCCTTATTATGGTAAGGCCAATGCACCCATATGACCAGCTCGAGACCTAGGTTGTCTTAATCATAGAAACTGGGGCTGCTGATTGGTTGATTGTAACATTACAAGCATAAATAATTTCTACTTGAAAAGGATGCATGATGACAGTTTTGAGCAAAATGCCTCTGTTTGGTCTCCTTGATCGTAGTCAAAACTAGGAAAATTGATCAATGAAATTTTGTTTAAGGTTACAGAATAGAGAACATTATGAACTAGAAGTCTGACTTTACAGATGCGACTCTTCAATAATACAATGTCTGTGATGAATTTGAATTTCTGAAATGAAGTGTGTTACAAGTATCAAGATTGATCTATCTTTTTAATACTTATCTTCAAGATTTCCATGTCTTCATGTCATTCTACTGCCAGATCTCAGTGTTATTTTAACTGAATATTGGCCTGAGCTGAACCATGGATGTCTAAACTGAACAGGGTGGTCTTATCTAGTCACCATGTAATGAACAGAGGGGTGTTTCCCGTTTTATCTATTCTCAGGGACCGAGAATCTAATGAAATTTTACATCAGATTTGACTCAGGGAGCTGGAAGAGAAATATTCTCTGGTGAAGCCAACGTCTTCATTTTGATGTTTCATTCAAGTGTCCGAGCTTCATGGTGATACATTGTCCCATTAGTGACATTACTTGCGGATTATGTCCTACTTTACCATGTGCTGTTCGATTGTCAGCATGTACAAGTAAATGTTCTATGTATGAGTTCACAAATTTTGAAGTGGAAGACGTCTTTGAAAGAGAGCGCGAGGCATCTAGCAAGAGATATCTTCATGACCTTGCATTATGTGCAGAGCTCTGATGTACGGTGTACCTCTCTTAAATGAACTGGTAAGAAGATTAATCTATGTACTACTTATGCATCTTGAACATGTAGAGACTCAAATTAATTTTGTAAACTCTGTTTCATGCAGACTGAATCAACAAACAAATGACTTATCAACAGTCTAATTTCTGAAACGTATTTGCTGGACTGCAATCAAGCTTAAGCATATTCAGTTGAGGCGGTTCAGATTGTACGAGCCTGTAAGAGAAGATGTGTAATATCATTTTGATGATTGAGAACCAGAGAACCAGGGTTTTGCATCACTGAATCAGGTATTTATTTTGCATTTGTTCTGCTTTTCATTATTTAAGGTATGTGATAACTTCTGATTCTGGAATTAGCAATAAGCTGTGTTACTTGGACACGAGTATATTGTGGATGCAAGTGTCTGACTCATGACAACTCATTGCGTGGACTTTTTTAGTCTTGGATACTGGTCTGTGGATTACAGATACGATTACTATCTTGCATTGGTCTGTTGCTTGATTCATTAAATTCTGACTACATGGAACCCATATAAAACCTGTAAACAAGGTAGACTGATGCTTAGAGTGGCCTTCCTTCTTTTCCCCTATGATGTTGTGTTTTCTGAAAGGTGGTTGGATTGGTTCATGAATTGAATAAGGCCAAGTTAATATTTACTCGTGTGGACTTGGGTTGGTGATGTACAATTGTGATGTTTGACTTTCCTTTATTTTTGAAACTCAAGTATTCCTAGGAGAACTGGTGTAACACAGAAAGACAAAAATGAGCGACTAGCATGATTGTAATTTTTTTTTAAATATACGGAATGAGTGATATCTATACTAGTGCACAGAAACATGTCATGTCGAAGTCTCGTTCTGTGCTCATAGTGGCTCAAAGTCTTGTTAAGTGTAGCTTAGAATTGTGACTGTAGGCATCTCCTTGGGGTCTGATTGAGTATGATAAAATTGCGAAGTTTTGTGTAGTAAACATATTGATCTGTTTAGACATAGTTCCTACTGTTTATTAACCTCGAAGGAGAGCAGAAGTTTTGACCTCAAGACTTTGAGCTTCTACATATAGGGGGAAGAGGATGAGGGGGGGATGTAGCGATGCTTGGCTTGAGCAAATTTGTATGAGGACTGTAACCTTAATGATGATGGTGAGGAGGAGGATGATGATGATGATGATGATGATGATGATGATGAGTTTTAGATTACTATTATTAGTTTTCTAGAGATTGGATGTTAAGACACTTTTTTTTTCGTTCGTTTAGTTCTTGCATTGTTCTTCTTATGCTTTGTTGATGTTTGGCAGGCTTTTATGTGCTAATTGGTGTTCAAATGTTAATTATGACCTTTTCATTTAGTACTGTGAAACAGTTTTCTTTTTAGTTGTAGTACTTTTTAGCAAAAAAGAACGCCTCGCTTCCATGAGGCGTTCGCCTTAAGCCTCATCGCCTTGGAGCGCCCCACACTTTTTTAAACTAAGGGTCTTTCTGAATGCTGCCAAGAGCTTTCATATAGGTCTCAATTTAGTCTTACCTTGAAGATTGACCTGTCACCGATGCCCTAGCAGCAGCTGATAGCTGGTGAATTTAGCAACTTGTTACAAAGTAGAATCTTGAAACCTACGTTACTCGGGCTCGGCTACTGTTGTGGCACCGGTGCTTCTCAGAGTATCCCAAGGCTTCTTCTTTCTTCTATGTAGGTAAGAAGTGATATATTCTTTTTAGCCTTAAATTGATATAAAGCCTTAATCATTATAGTGTTTAAACCATTGGGAAACATAAAACATTATTATTGAATCTGCTGCTATAGTGAGTAATATCACATGTGTGCTGATGTAAGGAAAACAACAAAACTAGGGCCCCACCTCATGTTTTCTACTTGTGATTTGTGAATGTAGATAAGCACCACAACCTACTATCCACAAAATATTTTGGCTAACAATTCTGATCACTTGATGAAAACCAAATCATTTGTTGCTTGCAGGCCCCATGAAATATGGAGAAACCATTTCCTCAAAAAAAAAAAATTGGAGAAACCAAAAAGGCAATAACCCCTCTCCGCATGTGGTGCTAGTTGAGAGAGGGGGAGGGGGGGGGTAGGGGTAGTGTTGCAGGTTACCCTCTCGGCGTTTTTCTGTATCTGAAGTCACTGCCTTATGTCTTTAATCGATATCCAATACTAGTATAATTTATCATGGATGATTTGGCACTCTGATACTTGGTTAGCCAAAAAAACACTTTCAGTTGTGTTAGTATGTGAAAACCTGGTGACTTCAAATCCTATGTACCGGAGAGGGGTAGGGGGGTCTTGACGTCTGGTAACTGGTATCTCAAAAGAAGAAAGCTTTGTTTCCAAAATATTCGAAATTAAAGGACTAACAATTCTCTAAAATCCTTAGTTTAAGGAGTCGCTGGGGGGCCGTTGCGATGAGGCGCGAGGCATGAGGCGAAGGCGCACGCCTCATGCACACGAGGCGCACTCAGTTAGCAAACAAAATACAATTTTTTTTCCGAAACCATAACTTGCAAAAAAAATTACCCCTTTTTGGTATTTAAAGAGGGCCTATGGGTAAAGAAGTATAAACAAGGGTTTAAGGGGCAAAGGGAAGGGTAGAAATAAAGTTACAAGAGAAAGAAAATTGAAAATTGCAGTCATGCGCCTCAGGACCTGCGCCTCACTGCGCCTCATGCACACTTGTGCGACTCAGGCTTCTGAGGCGATGGCAGCTGCGCCTAGGCACGCCTCAGGCGCGCTTTTTTAAACTAAGCTAAAATCTGGCAAGAATTATCTGACTTGTAGTTTATTGGTGGGGTATTACTTTTTAAGGAGATAGACCAGCTCTTTTGTATTTCCATGATCATTGGGGCTTGGCGGTTGTGCTCTAATGTGTACGTTCTGAATGATGTTAAGAGTTGTATGGTTGGTGGTCGGTAGATAATTAGACACTTCAATTGTAAGGTTTCAACCGTTTGCTCTATGAAGGTTTCAAATATCATGAAGAGAATTTATTTTGAGGTTGATTAGCCAAGTCTTGAAGCTCTTGAATCCATCTACTCCCTCTGTTTCATAAGATTTTTTACGTTTTATTTGCATTTGTCTCACATAGTCAAACCGAACATACATAACTTTGATGATTCCAGAACCATAAGCATAAATAACTATCAGCTACTCATAATCATTTACATCCCTTTAATGTTGTTTATCATCATTGCATACTTGCATGAGCCTATAGAGGTTCATGTTTAGTTTTGATTTGTCTCTTTGAGGAAAGCAAAATCCAAAGTAATTTAAAGCTTAGATATGGAATTTTAGACTTATTCAAACAAACGTTAAGAACCGAAGAAATTGGAGGGACTAAACATTATGAATGCAGCTCCTAGACCCCATCTTTATCTTCTTAGTCTCTTTACTAATATGATAGTGAGTAGAGACTCGCGTTTTTTTCCTTTTCTTTTCTCAAAAAAGGATGTGATGCTCTTGAAAAGTTCATGAAAAGACACCAATGATGGAAACGGAAAGAGACCCTATGTTGGCAACCTGGTTTCTTATTGAAAATTATAGATTTTACTCCAGGTTTGTCCATAGTAAAGTTTTCTGAACATTTCTCTACTTTCAAAGAAGTGATTAAAGTTGGCCTTCCACGGTTTTATTTTTTTTAGGCAAAATGGCCGCAGAACAAAAACAGCTCAAATCTTTGTGGAAGCCCCTAGGGCTCATATTAGAGGTTTTTATAAAAATATTAGAGCCAAAAACCTGTGGTAAGTCCCGTAACACAAACGGCTCAAAGTTTGGTGGAAGCCCCTAGGCCATAGGTGCCATATTATGGGTTTTAGGAAAATGTTAAAGCCAAATATCTGTGGCGAGTGCCAAAACCGGGAAATAATGCATGCTAGCCTCAACTTGTGATGTGTGCCGAAAGGGCCTAAAGAATCTCGCTACCACAAGAACGACCCTCATATCAAACAAGGGTACGCCAAGGCTGTCCATGGTAAAGTTCCGAAAATATTTGGCTACTTTCGGAAAAATGGTCAAAATTGGCTAAAACCGAAGTATATAATCCACGGTTTTTGTCTCGATATGGCCGTGGAACAAAAATGGCTTACAATTGTAGGGAAGCTTCTAGGGATTGTATTGTGGGTACTAGCAAGAAATTGGTGCCTAAAACTCATGGTAAGTCCCTAAATCGGCAAAAGCCGCACCTTAGCCTCAATGGGTGAAGTGTGCCGAAAGGGCCTAAAGATTCTTCCTAACAGAGGAACCAATCTTCGTATCAAACAAGGGTACACCAATACTATCCATGATAAAGTTATGAGAAAATTAAGCTACTTTCAGAAAAATGATCAAATTTGGCCAAAATCGGAGTTAATTCACGAATTTTAGCCCCAGGATGGCCCCGAACAAAAACAGCTCAACTTTTTTTGGAAGCCCCTAGGGATCATTTTGTGGGTTTTAGCAAAAAAATTGGAGCCTAATTACTATGGTAAATCCCTAAATTGCCAAAAATTGCACCCTAGCCTGAATGGGTGACGTATGCCGAAAGGGCTGAATTTTTCCCTACGAGTGGAACCATCCCTCATACCCTGTAAGGGTACTCCAAGTTTGTCCATGGTAATGTTTTGAGAACATTTACTTACTAATAAAGAAGTGTCCAGATTCTACATGTTTTTACCCAAAATGGTACGGGGACAAAAATAGGCTCAAAATTTTGTGGAAACCCCAAATTATTGGTCTTACCAAGATAGGCAAAAAAACGCATGCGAGCTTCAATAGTTGATGTGCGCCGAAAGGGCTTAAAATTTTTTCCTTACGATAAAACCAGCCCTCATGTTCAACAACAGTACTCCAAAGAATATCCATGAAATTTATTTGAGATCATTTGTCCACTTTAAAAAAAAAGTGTTTAGAATTTGCAAAAAAGGGAAGTAGCAGTGACCCTTGAACAAAAATGGCACTAATTTTCATGGAAGCCCCTAGGGTCATATTATGGGTTTTAGAAAAATATTAGAGCCAACAACCTGCGGCAAGTCCCAAAATCGGCAGAAACAGTGTGCTAGCCCCAACAAGTGAATGGCGTGAAGAATTTATCTAACAGAGGAACCAACTATTAATGAAACAAGGTTTCGCCAAGGTTAACCGTGGTAAAAAAAACTTCCCTAACATAGGTACCAACCATGTCCATGTCAAGGTTTCGAGAATATCCGTCTACTTTCAAACAATAACACAAAAACGAACACATTTAACCTGAAATCTTCAAATATCTGAAACCAATGTCTGAAGAATAAATATGTGGCATTGGCTAGTCTCAGTTCTTGTACTTTTTGAGTTTGAACTGAGGTTTGTAAGATGACTTCTTGTGAGTTCTTCTAGTCTTAAAACCAGCATTTGTTTCTTTGCTATAGTATGTGTGAATTTTTAGGGTGTATATTGCACACAAAAAATTAGGTTTGTAGGATGAAGTCGTGCATATTGGACATTTTCTCCATTACCTTTTGCTGTAATTGTAATGGTTGCATGTAATCTGTCATTGCTATTTGATTTGATTGTGGTCATAGTAAAATATCTGAGAGTCTGGTGTAAGTTGTTTGGATTTAGGTGACTGGTGAGTGCTTGGGGCAAGAATAAAAGGTGCATTGCGAGAGCTTCGCAAAGTAGCTGTTCAAGTTGAATTGGGTTTGTATTGAAGGAAAAGGGGGTTTAGTACAAGACTTGCACGGTTGCACCACATTGATCTATGACAAGATGTTTAAATGGATTTGATTAACTTTACTAAGACAATGAGTGAAAGTTCGACCCGTGACTAATCGGCTCTTTATTCTGCCACCTTTGATCTTTCTTACTCCGTATTTTGATTCTTTCAGTTATACATAAGTCTCAATACAAAACTTTTAACCTTTTGATCTTTCTTTTCCCACCTTTATTTGCTCAGACCAAGTACATAATAACCTGTGGTTATTGATTATCCATTCTTTTGTGAAGCCACATTGTAAAAGAATCGAGAGTTTTCATGTCAGCTCTGTAATGTTTCTGTGTGAATTCCAGAAGAAGTGGCCATGTAAAGTCTGGATAAATTCTTGGAGAACCCGTCTTCACCAAATTTTTAGGTGGTCTTACCACTCTGTCTCCTCTTGGGGACAAAAAGAAAGCTAATGACTTTCTTGGAGTTAGGCTATTTACCACTGCCCTGTGTAGACAGCTCTTGTACATACCATTGGACAGAGCCTGCATGAGAAATGTCCGCAGTCTTTAGATTAATGATCACGGTAAATAATCAATAATAACTGATAAGAAAATAACCTAAACAAAAGACAGGAAGCTTAGGGGTTACCATAAAAGTATCACCAATGTTGACAACGAATGCGTCTGGGTTTGGAGGGATGGAATACCATTGTTGGTCTATGAACACCTCGAGTCCTCCTACATGGTCCTGATGTAGGATTGTCAAGGATGTCGGATCACAATGAGGCCCTGTACCGAGTACTAAATCTGGTTTTTGGCATGGTGGGTAGTAATTTAGCCTCATTATTGAATCATTTCTTTCAAAAAAGTCTCTGAAATAGCTTCTTCCAACTCCTAGACTCAACCCCAGGAGCTCCATGATCCCTAAAGAGAGATTATTCATAGCCTTACAGTAATCTTGGTACACCCTCCTGAGCAAAAGGGGAAAGAGTGTTAGACCAAGGTTAAAATGATACAGTAATTGGTAGTAAAAGTATAATGATTGGCATTTCTTACCCGAATTCTTGAAACTCATCCCCCATGACATTTACGATGTAGTTTTGAACTAAGTTTAAGGCTGTATCATCAGCACTATATCGAAATGAAAGTGTCTCTTTCCATGGTAGTTTTGTGGTAAATCTTCCGACAAAGCTACTTGCATAGCCACAAATGTCACCGTTTTTCCTCTGAGCTTTCTGCTTCTGGGAAATTGGTCTTTCAAAGAAGAAATCCATTGCTTCATGCGCTCTAGCTAACAGCTTAGAGTCCACAGAGTGGTTCACTACTGAGAAAAATCCATGCTTCCCACATGCTTCACTGACAAGTCTAGTAGCCTTTGTCACTGCCAATGGTTCTCCTGAGAGAAAACCTCCTAAATCAATAGGCACAGCGTCAAGCTCTGGGGGTGGTTGTGAGCAGGGCTTTTCATCATCTGGCCAAATGAACTGGTTTGGTATGTTTTGTTCATGTTGAAAAACTGATGCATCAAATGTTATGGATTTACTTGAGGCAGGGACAATTGGAACATAGGATGAAAGGGGTAGAAGTTTATGCATTTGTGTGTTTCGATTTGATCACCAATCGTTCAAAAATCAGGAAATCATATTCAGCTTGGGCTACAGAGAAAGAAGAGAAGGAAATGGAGAGAACATTAACGAGTTATCGCAGTTGAGGTGAGGGCTTTTTATATGAGGTGAGCAACCCTACCTCCTCATTGTCATGTCAATTTTTGCCCTATCAGTTCAAATAATGTAGTTGTATTCCATTGCTTTTAATGTTATCTCATGGTCCTAATAAAACCTTACCTTTTAGATAACAACACATGAATGTAGGATTGCCTATGTAAGGATACAAGCGAAGATCTGAGTGTCAGGAATCAGGATCAACTACTGAGTAATGCCAAGTAAGTTTGTCAACTTATTCTCTAGATGTTTATGTAGTGATAAATGTCTGATGAAGACAGTCACAAAGCTGGGCTCGCTAGAAATATTAAGTTGTGCGTGAGACCGTCTTACATTACGTATGGTAAGATGTGGTGAGCTTTCAAGGCCTAGTGTGAACTTTAAAAGTTCGAAATTGAAAGTTGATCTTCAAACTGTAAAAACTCTCCACATCTTAGTCTTTTGTGTCTATATGGTATGTTTCACATTTGAATATATACCAAATTAACGAAACGAAAAGATGTGGGCTGAATGTGGCTCAGGCCATGTTTGGGAGGAAAACGGTAACAGATTAGCAAAGAAAATCTGGACTGAAAGCTACATATACATTTGTACGTTTCTGCTGTATACGGGCGGCTGTTCCCTCTTGGAAAAGAGTGGAGACTAGAGTTTATGTTACTGAGCTAAAAGGTTAAGGAATTGGACGTTTTAAATTATTATTTTTCGTTTTTCATGTTACTAGGCTTGTAGCGCCATAAGGATGTAGATAAGAGTTGAACCCGAAACCTCTAGTTCGAGGACCACTCCTCTGACCTTTGTAGCATCCCCCCCTCTTTTTCTTCTTTTTTTTTTTTTCAAAAGAGAAGGAATTTAATGTGTTTTCCTGTTAGTGTTTTATTCCTTTGCGTTCGTCTGGTCTATTATTGGTAAATTGACTAAACAAACATTATTTGTCTATGGATTCTTGGATAGATGTCTTTGAGATATAGTATGAACTTTGTCCGTTTTTGGTTATTAGTAACCTTTTTTTTTTTTTTTGGTTACTAGTAACCTTTTTTTTTGTTACAAGACGGTTACTAGATGACGATTCATGTTAGCCGACCCCAAATCATTTTGGGAATAAGGCTTGGTTGTTGTTTGGTTACTAGTAACCTTTTAACGTACAAACAAACTGCTTAGATATCTAGAACCTCAACCAGATGTTGGATGTAAAGGTTGATTATGACTTCAGCCGCTGTTCTTTTAGCAACCTCGTCTATTTTCAACTTGGACGAGTTGTATAAGAACTCAACGTAATTCTAGTCCATGGAAACGGTTTGTGTGAGATTCGAAATTGCTTCACGGCCCGTCAATATTCACCGATATTAGCTCAAACTTCTCAGGACCGCCTAGAGTATTTGTGGGTTGTGACTCTTTATCATCATGGCCCTGAAACTTCTCCTTCCATTTCTTTTAGTTGTTTATGTTTGGTTGAATTTCTCTCACATATTCAAGTCACACGTAAAACAACCAAGAGTGGATGGTGTTAAGTATCGCATTGTCTAATCTGGGTTTCCTCAGTTGTGTACTTGTGTTGCTTACTTTGTGTTACAGTTGTGGTGTCTGCGGTCTGCCCTCCAAAGAGAGTTATGCGACTCAATCAAATCAATAAGTGGGGCATATTATTCATCGCTTTATCATCTCATCTTCTCTACTCTTCTGGAGTATTGTTTTAGATAACTGGGTCATGTCTTATTTCCACTTGTGGAATAGTTTCCGTGCTGAGTAAAGCAGAACATGTACGTATGGTTGTAAGACTTCTTACTTGTTGACGGAGGATATGTTGGGAGGACGCCTAAGTTCTTAGTTATGGTGACCAATGAATAATGTAGAAAACATGTGCGGATTTCAGATAGTGGTGTTAATCTTTTTAATCACGAAAGTGTATTTCCCTATAATTTACCTGATTTTTTTTTAGTATGCACTGATCATAGGGGTCGGATTTTGTGTGTTAAGTGGATCAAACTCGGGACAATGAATTCTAGTCATGTAGGTTTGGATGAGTTGAGGCATACACTGAGTACATCATTTGGGGTCCAGTTCGAAGTATAGATCACATTGTAATTAAGGTCGAGTGTTCAAGTGTAGGTCAGTTGTGTCAGGTTGTACTACAGCTCTATCTGTGATGATCCGGACAATGGCATTCGAACGGAATGGAATCCCTCTTTTCTTGAGTTAACTACCAATTGAGGATCCAACGTTTTCAATCATTTTGAAAGAAGGAACTCTAACGTTTTTTGGGTCTGTTAAGGACCTCATCCCTAACGTCCGTCTGTTTTGCTTAGCTGCCACTCACCCTTCCCCTTTCCTTTCTTTCTCTCTCCTCTCCTCTCACTTTGTGTCCTCCGCCATTTATCTCAGTAGTGCTGCCTTATCCAGCTTTGGCCGCCACTACCATCATCAATCTATCCATATTATCTCCGATTCAACAAACGTATAAACATGTAAATGTTAACTCCTAAAATCAAAAACATGCATACATGCCTAGAAAATTACTCAAAAACATCCATACAAAAACACCCAGTAAATTTTTCGATTATTAATTTTACCCCCAATTCTATTTTTCTAAATTGAATAACTAAAAGGGAAAAAAAAAAGACGACAGAACAAGTACAACCTCAACAATATAATCCGGCGCATCCTTCAGGTGCAATCCGATTGAAGAAGTATATTTTCTGGGTTTATTTCTTTTATTTTTTGGGTTGTATCTTTGTGATTTTCTTGATTTTTTTATTGACATTATTGAGATTTTTGTGGGTTTTGATTTTGGGGTTGAGGGTTGGAATTTTTTTGTCTGATGTCATATCTCTTTGATTTTGGGGTTGAGGGTTAATTTTATGTTTTGTTTGATTTTTATTTTAGTGTATAATTGCATGATTCATTCGCTGGGCTTTCTGGGATTTTGTTATTGTGAAGAAGAGGTTGCAGACTTGCAGATGAGTTGAAAAGGGGAGAGGAGAGAGAAAGGAAGAACATTGGAGACATTGAGGGAATAGTGAGAGCCACGTCAGCCAGTATGTAACGGACGTTAGTTTGAGGTCCTTAACAGACCGGAAAAACGTTTGAGGTCCTTTTCCCAAAGAAATTGGAAACGTTAGACCCCGTTTGGTAGTTAACTCCTCTTTTCTTTGTAGGCGATTGATACCAGTTTCCCAAGAGTTGTATTCTTTTTTTTGGGTAATTTAAACCTATAGAAGTGCGACAAGTAAAGAAATGCAGAAAAACTCCAAGTGCCAGGTCTTGGAACGAATGCGTGAAGTGATTCTGACTTCCCACTCAAACTTTCTCTTGAAGATTCTCACTACTTATGCGTATGAGTGGAATTCGTGAGTGTATCAATCGATCACACAAAATGTAATCGTATTATTTCGGAGACTTTCTTGAGAAGAGACTATCTTCTTAGAGAAGCCGTTGCCATACTTATCTAAGAATTATTCTGCCTTTCTTTAGATTTTTAGCGTTTTGGCCGAAGTTTTTGTTACACATTTCGCCCAAATGTAAAGAATTAGGGTGATGATTTTGCCAAGGCAAATCAGCATCTTCCAAGGCAAATATGTCCATTATATGGAACAAATTCAATGAATCTGCCTTGGCGGTAGTAATTAATGTCTTGGCAAAATCATCGCCCAAGAATTAAGTTATATGGAATCAGTTTAATTTCTCTTTTATCAACACTTTGTATGTTTGTACCTCTTTGATCAAATTTGGTGATTACAGTCAAACCGATGTATTTCACTAATTTGTTGTATATTTAATATTTGGTACTCCACTCCATGTTGTCCAACAAGATTCTCATTCCTCAAAAATCGAGTTCAGCGCAATGGATCTTTAAGCAATTAAGCTCTCAACCATTCTAATCAATAACGCAGTTGAAACTAAGATAGCCTCCAAATCGTTATGCAAAATTTGGCCTTGTTGCAAAGTAGAGGTCATATTCATTATATCTGAGAGGTCACATATTGGTAGAGAATACGAATAATTGATATCTGATGGATACTAAACAAATTCTTGATAACTTCAAGCCACACACAAGTCAAAAGTTCATGCAGTCTTTCAAATTTTAGCAATGAGTGATCGTAATTTCTAAATGTTTGTTCAGTGCTAAAATCACATAGTGATTTATAATTAAAGTTATTGTAACGATGTTCACACTAAAGGGTAAACAAATTCTTTTTCAATATTTTTGAGATAAGGAACTCAAACGTTTTTTTAACACCTTTGCTCTTCTCTCTCCTCTCCCCTCCACCACTTGCCAGTTGCCACCAGGCACCACCATCGTCAAAATGCACATTCAACAAAACCATAAACCCAGAAAAATCAAAACATACAGCAATCATAATTCCCATCGAATCAAGCATCAAATTTTATAAGAAAAAAAAAATGAGAAAGAAATATATACAAGATTACTAGCAACAAGATGAGCCTTACGATCTGAAAATTCAGAGTTATGTTTGCCTCCTGCCCATATGATCTTCATTGATTCCACATCACAAATTGCAATGTTTCTCTCAACAGCTAATATAAGTAAATTACTCCTCCCTCTAATTCCACCAAATTTATTTATTTTTCCTTCAAGAACAACATTACAACAACAACCGGGGAAATTAACAAGAACAAAATCAAGGGAGTGTGACTGATTAAGAAAGAGGGTGATGAAAAAGTGTCGAGAATGACTGCTCAAAAACTTCACGGCTTGAATTTTCTGAGTATTATTGTTAATCCAGAAAACCCAAAATTAGGTTATTAGAAATATTGTGAATTGAAGAAAAAAATTAAATAGTTCTCGACAAATAATTGGACTATTGGAGCATTGTAATACTTTTGGCCGCCGAGGAGTTGGTCTACATCTATCTTTAAGAATCTTGTTGCGTTGTCGTTCATATATTCGTGGCTTTTTTTTTTATAGTAAATTTGATGTGTTCCTCATAAACTTTGATGCACTTCCAACGTGATATGAGTGTTGTGGGAGTGGCCATTGCTGAGAGAAGTACAAGGTTAAGTGGTTCAAGTGGGTTTCAGGACATGTTACTGATGTTCTCAAGTGTGGGGCACTAGTCAGTAGTCAGTCTCATCATTTTCCCATTGATTGTCGGGTAGGGGCAATTGGGCGAATTTAGGATTTATTGTTTGGATAGTCAAAGTATAACTGGTTTATTTTAAAATCGGTCTTACATAGTGATTGAACGTTGATACTAGGGGATGAAAATGGTGACGAAAGCATAACATGTCATGAATAATACGCCAGAGTCGGTCTTACATAGTGGTTCAACGTTGATAGTAGGGGATGGAAATGGTGACGAAAGCACAACATATCATGAATAATACACCAGAGTTGGTTGTCGTTTTCATTTTCTACTACTCTCTACCACAGTATCACCACTTAATCTTGTGGATTGTATTTGCCTTTCTTCTGTGGAGTTTTCTGTAGATTTAACTAAAATTTCGCCCATATTAATGTATACTTTTTGTCCCACTATATGCACCACCGATATATCATGCCAACACCACTGGATAGTGAATAGCAGATACGACATCCCAATTCCTAACCATCAAATTTAGCAACATAAAAATTGCCAGTGCTTCAACATTCAAGATCGCAAATCGGTAGTTCTTGATCTTGTTTTAGAAAGTTGCAGCCTCTTGAAAAAAAACAGAGAGGGAAGGCAATGACAAGAATCAACCGAAGGGAATCACGAGGCACTTCCTATAAAGCCAGGAAATGGCAGAAACTCAAAGACGACAAATCAGCCAAGTTGAGAAATGAAGATGAAGGATTAGAGTGACACCATTCATATAAGAATCTACAAATTGATTGTGCAGGTATAAATGAAAGAATACAGCATTATCAAGAATCAGATCCTAACGTTGAGCTCGACTTAACTAACCCCATCAACATCGATATTGGTACGATCATGGGGGAAATATAACGGGACTACGGGACTTCTGTTAATAAGTAACACTACAACTCTGAAACTATGGCCCCAGAGCACAGATGATGGCGCTGATCAATAGGAACAGTAGTACACTGCATTAGGTAAAAGAATAAACAATGTGGAAACGAGAGAAGGTTAAGCAGCTCACAAAAATCGAAGCATGCCTCTTCTCATGCCTGTAACCTCGCCAAGTTCTTTGAATTGGACATTGTTCATCCTCTCTAGGCAAAGGAGAGAAACTCAGCAAACATCTGGACTTGCTATAGCGATCCATGGCACTCTGATTTTTACACACTCAGTTTGCAGCTGCGTAGGTAGGGATGGTCGTACTTAATGTATTTTGTCCAGTATGATCTGTACTTTGTCATAGCAATTTCCAACCATGGCTTCATGTTACCATTGTAATGTACAACTGCTGCATTATCAATATCTGACTTGTCAATACTTGGATTATATCCCAAACCAAGCACGTGCCAGGATTTGTCAAGCGGATGTGTCAGCCCGTAAAATGTAATGAGACCTGGAGGCAATGTACCCAGTTTCCAGAGTGTCCTATCTTCATTCTGTACAAGAAAACATGGTATGAAGATGAAATGTCAGCTCCACACTTGAAGGAAGCCGAAAAAGCAGGTAAAATCACCCAAAGAAATCTAGTAGAATAGACCAACTGCAACACACAGGCATTTTTTCTAGTAGTGTCATAATAATTTTCCTACAAGATATGATGTACAACCATGCAGTCTCTAGCCATGTGAGGCAAAAGAATTCCCATAATACATAAACCTTGGTATGGGGAGAACCGAGGAAAACGTACTTGATTGTGATATGATAATTCAACTATTTGTCCCCACAAATATGAAATGACTGATCTTTCTACGAATAAATCAAGTATACAACTAATTGTCCCCAAAAATGGGCTTCTAAATGGAGATTTTGAAACATAGCAATACATGAACAGAAATGATGAAAACAAAGATGGAGAGATTTGAGATAAGAATAGGAATAGAACATACCATGGTCTGCCACTTGTGATATATCCCAGTGATATCCTTCTTCTTCCAGACCTTGAGATCAAACATGTTCATACCATAAGCCCATCCACATGCAGCAGGGTCAAAGTTCAGCGAAATGTGTGGATTAGAGAAGTTCAAGTATTTATCAAAACGATGAAAACTCTCCCCACAAGTTTCCACAGCACCATTAACTTTCCCATGAAGATCAACCGCCCACAATCCAGCCAAATCCTTCTGCACGACAATGTCATCATCTAGAAACAATATCTTGTCTAACTTTGGGTAGATCTGTGGTAGATAGAACCTTAGATGGTTAAGCATCGATAGGTACTTCGGGTTCCTGTATTTCAGAGCAGATGCCCCAGAAGTAGTTGGATGATCTGCCTTGAAATAATATTCCCTCATGGCAGCAGACTCAAGCTGCTTCAGTACTGGACAGTATGAAGAGTTCAGCCACTTGAATTCATCAACATTTTCAACATGGATTGTGGCTTTGTCAGGAGGGTTCAGAAGAAACCACATATTCATTGCACCGAAGTTCAGTTTATCCGTAACAAGATGGAAAACGTGTTTCTCTGGCTCCTGCAAAGAATTCACAAAGACACTGTCAAGCAAGTGCACTTATCCCTAGAGCTGAGGTCATGATCTTCATATAAGCAGATCAGCTTGAGATGTGAACACTTGAATATGTAATTTCAAACAGGATTGGAATCTAAGCATCATGTGAATGCTCAGGATGGCTTCAGCCTAAGACCAGAAAACTAATTCATTTTCAAGACCTAGGACAACCCCACTCGAGAGCCCACGCCACACTGCAGTGGTTAGTTATCCTAAAGAAACTAAAATGATAAAATCCAGCTGAAATTGTCTGAAGAAAAAGCCAGCAAATCACCTTCGCATTCACGATAGTAGAGTTCACCACGACGGATGCGGCAAGGACATTATCAGAGAAAAGTGCATAGTGGTAAAGATTGGAATTTTCCAAATTTTCTCTCTTAGGAAAAGTTCTCTTCTCCACAGGAAGGAGGTAGTAATCGATGGTCAGGCGCATAGCTAGACAGTGGATTCCATTGGGAATAGTCTTAGCTGCCAATTGACTTAAAAATGTGCTTTGTTTCTTCAAGCTCCTCACTTGCTCCTCTGCAGATTGAAGCATGGCTCTTAGCTTCCCAGTCACCAGCTTGCAGTCATACAGTTGTTCTTTTGCTTTTGAAAGAACTTGGCCCATAGCTTTAATTTTCTCAGGAGCACTGAAATTAATGGCAAACAATAAGAAACTGATACCTACAATAAGGAGCAAAGAAAAACGCAGAATTCCAAAATCCTGTGTTTCAAACATCATCTTACCTTCGAGGAAGATCAGAATCAGATGATACCTCTCCCAGCACACGATGGCTCTCTTTTAGTCGATTCTGAAGTTCTTGAAACAGGTCAGTCTTATTCTTCATCTTAGCAAGGCTTATGTAGACTCTGGCCATGATCATTTGATCTCGCATCAAGCGTATAGTGGAATCAGCATTCTCATTTTCATTTTCTCTCCTCCATATATTATATTTCCCCAGCACTGCAGAATCAACTGACTTTGACCGCTGGATAGCAGCATTTTCGAGTTTCAAGATAGTTTCATCATCCTGCTTTACTAGATCAGCTGCACGTTTTTCACGTCTCTTTTCTCTCAGTCGCTGCAAGTATGAAAGACCTTCACAAGATTAAAAAAGGGTCCAATCATAGCTAAATAATATTTCCGACTCCACCTCTCTAATCTAAAAGTACATGAGCAAAAATACCCTTCGGATTTGTAAAGCTGGTGAATCAACCACATCCTTGTGGGCATCTGCATAACACAGAGAAAAGGGAATTAAGATCATCCTTCAAAGTGGATGTGAAGGGAGGATAATAACTAGAATACTACTACTGACCTAATTCTTTCCACAAAATTAAAGAAAGAAAAATATACTATCAACCTGAATAACTACCTTGTTTCCCTTGTGGTATATCTTGTTTGCTAATTGTTGCTATACTTGCCTTCAGAAAATAACAAAACACAAACACACAGAAGATAGAATCAGAGTTCAGAGATACCATTATGAAAGCAATGCTATTTCTCCAAGAACTTGGACCAACAAACCTCCAATAAATTGTCATCGACATTCTCTCGGCCCACAATCTTCCACGACGCAGAACCATTGTTTT
>JBBYHQ010008855.1:0-11095 GCA_038382645.1 Spergularia azorica | reverse complement strand
AGCTAGGGCTAGTGCCAGTGCTCGACTTTTGGGGCACTAGCCCTGGCCCGCCCGGCCCGTGGCCGGCTCTACTCCTAGGCTACCAATACTGTGGGATCAACCAAAACAATTGAAGTCCAAGTTAAAATACACTTAAAATCATAAAAGCAAAAACGATTCGAGATTCAAGGCGTTTTCTATGCACTTTGCACACTCGTTTGATCGTAACAGACACTTTAAAGCGGAGTCAACTGACCGGTTGTGTTAAAATCTAACTAGTCATATCAACGTCGTTTTCCTAACATATACTACAATCGATTCGATTAAACCATCACTATTATGTCACACTATACATAGTCTATACTAGAGAAACTTAAAGGTGTGAATTACCTTATTCCGTGACTAGGACCACAAGTAACATTCCTTATATCCAAATTATGGCTACCAGCTCCAATTGATATACAATCATCACCTGAAATTGGCCAAAAAATACCAGACCAACCAGATTCAACGTAAGAAGAAATCACCTATATTATAAATAAAAAGTTCGAAGATAAAATAAGTAGCTTGGTATAGAAGTTTTAAGAGTTCAGATTAAGAAGTACCGTTAGAGATGACAGAATTGTGTATCTTGACATCATTTGAATTCTCAACGTGAATTCCATCAGTGTTAGGACTGTCACCAGGTGATTTTATGACGAGATAATCGACATGAACAGTCTGACAGACGTCGAAACGAATGTGAAATTCAGGACTGCTAATGACTCTCAGGTTTTTAACTGTCAAGTTTGTGCCTCCAAAGAATCTTATGGCCTGCACAAGAGTTTGTAATGAGTTACGCAAATGCGATACATCATTTGTGTAATATACAACAACAACAACGACAAAGCCTTAGCCCTGTATATGCGAGGATCAGACACGCTTCTAAATTTTAACGTAAGAAGAATTGAAATTGAAGGGTGCATGTTTGCTTACTACTGGACTGTCACAAGGACCAGGGTGTGTAGCTCCATTGATACTGCCCTGTTCCATTGGAAAAACATGTGTAAAGTTCAAGGAAATGTTCCGGTTGAGAATGTAATACGTTCATCTTTTCATTTGCTAACGTTTTGTTTGAATATGACGTTAACAAAGTGTAAAGAACAGAGAGAGTATTGAAATGCCGTAAAGAACAACTCGAAATTAAGTTCATACATACCTTGTGATGAGGTTTACAAGGGAGATTCCACCACTTCTCTCCTTTCCCATCAATGAGGCCACCACCTTGAAATGTCAATCCATTGGTTTTGTAGAAGATAATCCATTGTTTCTTACTGCTCCTCTTAGGCCACGAGTCCGGACCATCTGGTGGTACAATACTTCCTTCAAGCTTCAATTACACGCAAACACAAGTATCATCAGTACACAAGCTTCACATACACAAAAAAACTAGTATACAGAGTTGATCATATGAAATTGTAAAGTAGTGAGTTAATAACCTGAAAAACAAGGCCATTTTTGCAAGGACCAGCGAAAATCAAAGGTTGAAGTAAGAAGGAATATCCTTTTGGTGCAAGAAGCTTAGCATTTTCGACTTGGCAAGCAGCATCCCAAGCTGATTTAAACGTGACTGTATCATCCGTTAGGCCATCACCAACAGCTCCAAAGGACCGAACATCATACACCAATGCCGCTACAACACTAGTAGTACTGGCATTGTTGTGGTCAGTAGGGCTTGGAGCAGGACTATAAGCAACATTATGGCTATAGCTAGCCCTTGGAGGAAGACTGTAACCAACTTTATGGCTATAGCTCGCACTTGGAGCAGGGCTATTTTCGACATTAGTATGGATAATCTTAGCAATTGGAGCGGGAGAGGGAGGCATAGAAATTCCGGAGTTAGCATGATCATCATCATACATGGGAAGTAATGTTAGTATTCTTCCTTGGATAAAGCTTACAAGAGAAGAAAGTAACACAAGTACAAGTATTATAGATGTATTAGTCATATTGGCAATGTGGTTTTTTTTTTTATGTCTATCTTTCTTGGTTTAAGAATGCTGGATAAAAATGAAATGGCTTGAGCTCTATATATATAACAAGAAAACAAGGTCACGCTTTGTAACTGACTTTAACGGTAACTTTAGTCAGTCTAAATAAAAATTGGTTGAGAAAATACCGAGATACAATGTCAATTTCGTAAAGGGTTTGGGTATGGATAGTTTACTAGTAAAGGTAGCTAGTGAACTATAGTAGTGTAGGGCAAAAAGAGTGAAGAAACATAGGATAAGGGCAGTGGATTAAGTAGTAGACTATTCCCCACACTTGAGAAGTAGAAAGAAATTAGAAATTTTGCAACTTAAGAGATTATTTGAGCAACTTGAAGCACGAATTATACAACTTGTTGACATAAATTCATGTGTTATTATGTGACATTTATACATAAGTCAAAAAGCTACTACATAATTATACTATAAAAAATTTGTAGTGGTAGAAATAAGAATTTGTACATGTATATGGGGAGGTAGTGGAGTTCATATAAGGGCGGTTTTATCACAGCCCACAAATTAAAAGTTTGTAAAAATAAATGATGAGATATGAGCGTGAACCGCCCAAATCCAATATATTTTGTAGGGGTGAGTAAGAGTTAAGCTGAGGATTGGCCGAAAGAGGAAATACAATCGTTTCTAGGCACTTTTTCTTTTGTACATTGGCTTGAATTAGCCATACATGAAGATCATACCTACAAGGCTACAAGTTACAAAATGTAAGGTCTTAGTCCTTTGCTAAAAACGACGAAATTTTGGCTTAGCGTAAAACATTGTTGGGGTCTAGTGTTCGACTAAATAAGGTATCTAAGGTTACGTGTTATTAGTGGTCGTTTGGTTGCCAAGAAAAATCATGGGAATTCAAAAATCCCATGAATTGAAATTTTTGGAGTTGTTTGGTTGCCTAAAATCATGAGAATTGAGAATTCATGGGAATTTCCAATTCCTACAAAATGGAGGAATTGGCTTACCTAGCCCCCCCTTGGTAATTGGAAATTCCTGTGGAATTACAATTCCTACATGTAACCAAACAATTTTGAAAAATTCATGTGAATTGGTACAACCTGGGAAGTGGGACTTCATAGGCATTCGAAATTCTCGTATGCAACTAAACGACCACTTAATAACCATAAGTGTGCCGAAAACTTAATGCAGCTTCTGTAATGACAAGCAGTTGAAGTTGGTTCTTGTTAATGTTCTAGTTTTTTTTTTTTACGGTAAGTTGTATATTAGGAGCAAAAGGATTTGTCTACCTAACTCGAGATTGGGTCATAACACCTTTTGGGAGTAATGCACAATTTACGGACCGTCTACTAATAAGGGCTAAATTTCATCTAGGGATAAATTGAACTTCTGATCTTCAAGTTATGAGATATACACTTTACACCTACCACAGAGTCGACCTTCCATTGTAGTAGTCTAGGACTATTAAACCATTAACTCAAGATTGGGACTTAAGTATATAACACACCTCTCTTCCAGGGTATTGTAGAGTTCATGGAACATCAACCATAAGGGGTAAATTTCACTTTATAGATAAATCGAACTTAAAATCATCAAGTTAAGGGATAAACGTCTAACCACAAAGCACTTTTCATTATAATTGGAAACATTTGAGTTCATGGAACATCAACCATAAGGGGTAAATTTCCCTTAACCATAAATCGAACTTCTTATCTTCAAGTTAAGGGATAAACGTCTAACCAATAAGTACGTTTCATTATAATTGGAGCCCATTTGGAGTACACCAAAGTATTAGTATATGACTCCTTAAACCGTCAAAAACCCACCGAAGGGCATTTATGTCTCCTAACCAATAGTTTTGCTTGGTTTAAAAAAAAGGTTGTTCAAGTGATCCATGAAAGTGGGAGAAATGTACCAAAAATAGATAAATGTTGATGAAGAGCAGCTATTAACCACAAAATTAGTGTCACAACTCTAAGTGAAGTGGGGTTGACATATCACACCCACACATTTACATTTTTAACTTCCACAAACGGTTGGAATTCGGCGCCGCCTCCAACTATGATTTGCACTATTCACCCATTATTGGCCAAATTAATATTATGCTCTTGTTCCAAAAAAAAAAAAAAAAAAGTCTACGAAAACATCATTAACGTTCTACCATGACTCTAATAAGGTTCGAACCAACCTAACTCATCCTTACGGAATTACGGGCGAAAGAGAATAGCAAAAGCTAATGACTTCCGAATCAACTTGAAAAGAAAGGAACAATCCTGTCACAAGTTGGTCACAGAATCCGTAGTGCACATGCACTGTGCTCTTACATGATGTATGGGTTGATAAACCATTACAACATAAAACGCATGAAGGGAAATGTTTAACTTTAGAAATTAGCAAGGAATACATTTTTCGTACGAAAAAAGTTTTCGGGCATGTCATACACTCATACCAATGTACAGAAGTCTACTGGTAGTTCCAGGGCTCATTGGGCGTTCTACAGCCTGGTAACCTGAAATTGGATATGCTAAGACTTGCAGGACATGCTAAGAGCTGCTCTTCAATGGCTACAAAGCCTAAACGTCCCCAACCTACCCGTAACAACACCATATTCGGATCTCCTGAGAACATGCTGTAAAATGCACTATATTATACCTTTCTTCCTGGTTTTCTAGAAAAATAGGGAGATCTACGGCATGTCAATCACTCAAGAAAAGAGGAAAGGAGCCAAAAAGTACAGAGTACTATTACCCTCGAATGTCGCTCTTGCTTATTTCTTTTACCTCCCATCCTATTGGGACAGCTCTCCTCTGCTTTCATGCTCGATAGGGCTTACTTCTAACTGAAATCTTAAACATCTGCAGAAGTATTTTCTCATTTTAACTGTTAGCTACATGTGAAAAAATTGACATCAGTCGTTTTCAGACGTCCACTACAACACTGAACAGAGAGTCCAAATTCCAAAACATCTAATCCACATCAGAAACATGTCATGGTTATCAAATGAAGTACAGTTAACGGCTGTCGGGTACACATATTGAGAGATTAGCAATATCACCATGCTTGGAGACATTCGAATTCATAGAACGACAATGGGTTAATTTATGGTGCTATCTTTCACCACGAATTTAACAAATCATTCCAGGACTTTCGCAATGTTACTGGCTTCAGGTCCTTACTTTGATTTTAACCTAGAAAATTGGAGCTCTTGCAATGAGGGGGAGGAGGCGAAGCAAAAGGTTACAAACATGTTCAGTCACTAGCTGGTGTGACTTACTTCTACAGTACCCGACTGGCAAGAATAATCGAAACTGCATCATTCCAAGCCGACAGGAAATGAGTTTCAGCTTGGATTAGAAGTATCTAAATAACTGACATACAGACAATGCCTATTATTTTGTGTGAAGCAGCAACACAATCAACTCAACCCAAGCAAGGGTCCAGGAGCAAGATCACACACATCTCAACCCCCCACCCACCCACCCAAAGAGAAACAAAAAAAATATCCATATGCACATAAGAGCTTCATAGGAGATATTATGTGTAAACAGTATTCATATAGGACAAAGCTGTAAACATAGATTTCACTGAAAATCTCAAAACACTATTCTAAATCATTATAGTATCAAATGGCTAAGTAGATAGCACTCAGCAGAAAAATGTATGGATAGCTTGACATTCACCCTCAACGCACAAATCAAGTGGTACAAAATATAGGAGAGGTTATGCATCTCAAAACACCCACTACTATGTTTCTTGAGGTCCTCAATTTCATGAGTTGGTTAAGCCCAGCCCCTACTTGTACTTACTACTTATCAGTTGTCTAATACCAGTATACCACAAAGCAGTGTGCCAAGAGAAAGAATATCAGGCATAAAGGGATTCATACATATCATATTGTTGATAAAAAAGTTTGTTGAAATGAGGCAATTACCAAAGCACAGGCTCATCCCCAATCAACAAACGGAAGTGATGGATATCCACCTTCGGGAGGCGGCATCAAAGACGGAGGAAGGTTACCCAATGACATCCCAAAACTTTGACTAGCTGCTTGACCTGCAACTATACGACGTACTATATAAATACAAATGAGAAGATAAACAGTAAAAAGATACCTAAAAACCTTATTATTGAGTTAGAACAGTGCTCAAAACTCAGAAAGGTCTAACAAAATTGTATATTGTACCTCAGTTTTTGCTTTTCTAGGGCGTCATATAACATAAATCTGAGGTTTATATTCTCAAAAGTTTTGGATGAGAACCTCACGCAGTTCGATTTAATGACTAAAATTAGGTTGAGTCTGATTACTAGATCAATGAAGTGAATCCAACAACCACTGGCCCTTCCCAACCCCTGCCACCCACCACCTTAGCCTTCCATCTTCCCTAGTCCAGTCCAGCCAAGCCAATCATGTATGCTTGAGCCAACCTTCCCCAATCCAACCAATCACGTATGCTTGAGCCAACCTTGCCCAATCCAGCCCATCGAAGTCTCCCTCCATCCTCTCACTCTATGGACCCCATGACATACCCTCCAAAACTCATCTTATGTCCAACAACTTCGGCTCACTATTGCCAGCCTCCCAAGCCCAATCTCTAATGCACAACCCTAACCCCCAATTCAGTTGTATCAATCAGTTCAATTGAGTTGAGTTTGAAATGTTATGATGGTAGTGGGGTGATGAGCAGCATAAGCAATGGCTGAGATAGTGACTGACGGCAAACACACGGATTAAGGGCTGCCAAGGTGTACGACTAACGAATGAGCGATGGGCCAGATGGTGGGTGGAGGGGGTGTTGAACTGTGTTCAGACGTGGTGGGGAGAGGATAGACATAGTGTATCATCCATGGAAAGAGGCGGAGAGAGGGTTGGACAATGGTACAAATACAAAAATTGTGGAGAGAGGGCGTGAAAAAAGAAACAGACGAGAGTTGAGCATAAAAATATGAACCAGCTTCACTAACTTCATCACAATAATATCACTTTACCATCCAAATTTTTCGCATGACGGGATTGTTTTAAAAGGACCAGCCCAGTTTGGGATCATTACCATTACTTTTCTGAAACTGATCAGGCAACCACAGAGAGCTATATCTACAATTCTCAAAAAAAAAGCATGTATAGATAACTCAGAGCTACCAGCCCACCACCATAGATCATGCATACCTTGCAAGGAGGCCCCTGCTGGTACTTGGAAGTTGCCAGCAAATCCTGTCACAGTATCAATCATTTTTTGGTTAAAAGATTAGAAAGATTGTTACAAATGAAGCATTTTTTGGTTGTGGGATTAGAAAGACTAATACAACTAGAACACCTGAAATTAACAGCTGAGATTATAACAGAGAATTATATAAAACTCCAGCTGTAGAATAAAAATCAGTTTAGGTTACTACTACACGGTGACATTCACACATATATTACTTTAAATGGAGGAACCTGGACAATGGACATTGCGACTAACTTTAAAAAACTTAAATCGAAGTTGAAGAGTATGAACAGCCCTAGCTCAATTCATCAGCAGATAATACAAAAGTTCAACATAGCCATGAAATATTTATAGCAACCTTACAATCAACTGTTATGTTTTTAAGTTGTATGCCATTGCCTAATAGGCCAAGGCAGTGAGGGCCTGTGTGGATTTATTTTATTAAACTAGCCACTTTTACAAATAAAAAAAAAAACATTTCACAAAGAAGGGGATTTATTCTAATCAAAACTCATTTCTTTTTCCCCCTTTTTCACTCTTAAAACCCTAGTTTATCCCTCCAATTTTTGTTATTTCTTACAACATTTAGTGATCTTCTAAGATATTTACCCCAGCTGATCAGTAATGCAGTAAGTAAAACCAATTAGTATTACTTAAGAGTCCAACTTCTGCCCCTCTAACTTCGGACTAAACCATTATTCACCCTAAGATGATAAGTTCACATTTACATGAATACCAGGCTATGTTCTCTTCACTTAAAAATTGTGTAACCCTCTTATTCTGAGCTTAAGTGTCCTGAACTTTTAATTAATTCAGAACTTGGGTTACTTGTGCTTAAATTATGAACGTTTCTTATAAATAGGAGATAAGTTGAAGTGAACAGGCCTATCTGATCATACAAGTAACAAAGACTTACAAATTTATGCCACCTCAACAACGTTTTGGGGGAAGGGTGCAAAGTGCAAAATGCAAAGCAGGAAAATTTGAAGACATTCGACTGTACATAGTCAATGATTTCATTTTCGGAATAAAATTGAAATTATAACTTGTCAACCCTTCACAGAGGGGGGGGGGGGAGAAAGGACTTACCAGATGGTCCTTGAATGGTTGAATCTTGCAAATTGAGACTGGGATGATAATACTTACAAGAGCCTCCGTATGGACAAGAACCCTTAAAAAAGGACACCCAAATTGCCGTCAATGGATGCAGTAAAAAAGGAAATGCAAACATTTAAAGACATTGCCAATATTCTATTCAAAATGTTAAAAGACAAGGAGCATAAGCATCGTCCTTGAACTGATACTAAAATGATGCATATCCGCCACCAACATACCTTTTTCCAAACGTCAAACGAAACCTCTAGTAAACACTAGTAGAACACTGACACCCCAAACAAAGCAGAGTTCTTACAAGTTATTTCGAGAACTTCAACATAACTGGTATAACAGAAACTACCCGAAACATTGGAAAAATAATAGCATCATGAGTATAAATCGGCTAGTTCTTCATCCTCGCATGAATAACAATAGTTGAATCTATACAAAAGGCTTCTACATTTGCTGATCACACACATTACACTCAATCACTTCAAATTCTTACTCATATCACCCCACCCCGATAATTCGACCAAAATGCAAAACCCTTTTCTAATGCAAAATGGTTAGGAAGGTGCAAACAAGACAGGACAACCACATAAGTACATAAGTATTGTTCAAAATTCGAACCACACAATTCGACAAGGCGATTCCAAAACCTTTGAAAACAAATCAAACATTTCTCTTATGTGCAGTACACCAATAATTTATCGTGAGACCGTCTTATACGAGACTTCGCTCTTAAAATTGCGAAATTATTGCTACCAATAACCAATTGAACCAAAAATAAACTCAAATACTACCAAGACATTGCAAAAGATATCATCTTTCAACAAATTTCCAACTTAAAACAACATAAAAAGAGAATTACCGTTTTAACAAAGCGGTTACAAACCCCATTTTTGAAGGTTTGCGCGCCAACATTGAGCTGATTAGATTCTGCATTTCCAACAAACCAAATTGCGCGAAAAATTGTAAGAAATAACAAAATTTGGAGGGAAAACTAGGGTTTTAAGAATGAAAAAGAGGGAAAAAGAAAAGGGTTTTGATTAGAATTACCTGAGGAGAAAGAAAGAGAGTCGTACCAGAGTTTACGGTTACGCAAATGTTGAATACCTTGTAGATGACGCTTCCTTGCTGCAGCTGTATCTTGGATTTCCTTGTCGCAGTAATCGCAGTAATACTTCCCCACTGTCATTTTTCTCTCGATCGTTCGAGCTTTCGGCTTTCCGGCAGTTATTTGTTGCCGCTGTCGGAACTTTTTAAGATCGAGCGGGTCGGATTGGTTTCGGGTGGTTAGTGTCGGTCGGGACGAGTCGGATTTGGTAAGGTTTTTGTATCGAGTTTGGTTATTGTTGGTTTCGGGTGGTTAATGTGGGTCGGAACGAGTCAGATTTCGTACGGTTTTTGTATCGATTTGGGTTATTGTGGGTTATTTTACCGAGTTGTTTTGACCTCGGGTGAATAATTTGATGGTAAGACGTGAATTTTGGATATTGTGTGGCTTATATCTAATTATGTCGGGTTCATAGCATATTGTGATTGTATAGACTATTGAGTGTATCGACTATTGGGTCAGAGTTTGGATGACTTGAGCTCGAGTTTTGACCAGTAAAAGGATGACTGAATTATTGTGTCACGTAAGTCCATACACGAACACCGTTAACTGGTCAGGTAATTAAGCTCTTTCCTTCGGGTTTTCCTCGTAGAAGACAAGTAGACAACCAACACTCGACACACAAAGGAAGGAAAGAAAAAACATTCTTGATGCTGGTTTCGCAGAAGTGAAAAATGAGGGAGGGCGAATCTAGGAAGCAGAGAATGGAGGATAGAACAAAGACTTCACAACAAACAGATCACTTCTGATTAAGCTCGGCCGATCCTATCTGTGAGGAGTTACAACTTACAACCAGTTAGATATATAGAACCAATGTGACGGGAAACCCACATTCGGGACTTGCTAGTTGTTCATTTGCCCAAAAAGCTGCTTTTACAACATAAACAAGATAAATAGATGATACGACTGATGTGTGCACCAGCATATATGTTGAATAGAAATCGAGACGGAGACTCATAGCTTTCTCATGATTTCATCATACAAGAATTCACAATCCAAGATAAGGACACTGCTTTCTCGCGTGTTCAGGAATCAATCTGACGAGGTTTTCAGCTGGAACTCCCTTCAATTCTACATATGAGGTACAAATTGTAGTCAGTTCATTGGTTCAAGCTTAGCATGATTTGTAAGCATGAGTAATAGCAGATTCAGATACTTTAGCTTTCAAAAACACGTACCATGAGGCTTGAAGTTCAGTAGTGGTGGAAGGAATCGACCATTTGGCAGGCGGGTACTTGGATCTCTTAGCTCGTCAAAAAAGGGATGAGTTAAGGCATCCAACTGAAATTTGAATCAAAAATAAGAATGTCAGAATTTTCAAATTACATCAATGACAAATTCAGCAACATATGATCCGGGATTACTCCGTAAGGACAGCAACCAAATTATATATACAACAGCACTAAAGATATATTTTCACAGAAGCACTGATTTGGTGATCAAACAAATGATAAAAGCATCCACAGTACTACAGCATCAGTTAAGTTCTTCATTTTGCCAAAAAAAAGAATCTTTAGAATAACATTTAGCATAGACCAGCATAGCATGGCCAACCCAAAACAGTCTGTTATTAAGAAAGACAGGCTGCACAGTTCAACAGTATATTAAATAAACTAAGAAGGTCGGCGTTCAACAACTTACAGCTGCACACCGCAAGTTAGGAGAATACTGTAGTAGCCTTGAAACCAAATCAACAGCCTCTGGAGGCA
>JBBYHQ010008804.1:0-11098 GCA_038382645.1 Spergularia azorica | reverse complement strand
TTAGTTGTTAATGTGATAAAATGCTAATTATCAGAAATTATTTCAAATAAATACATATGTGTTAACGGTGTTACATGCCGTTAGCGAAAACCTGGAAAAAACACGATTTTGCAAACCTTAGGGGCACGCTGGACAGCTCGTTAACCTGAGGGGTATACCTGAAAATTTCGGGAACCTCAGGGGTATATTGGAAAATTTCCCATGATTCTTTGTGAGTGTGAGTGTAACTTTGGAATTGTTATTTCTTAATTAATGTGAATTTGGAGATGTTAATGTGCATTTTGGTAAGTTCGGTCGCTATGGTTTGTTTGTGGCTCGTCTGGATGTTTCGTGCAAATGGCATTTGGAACTCGTTCGGGACTTGGGTAGAAATCTCACCAATTGTACGATTTTGAAAGTAGATAGGACGGAGGTGACAACAGCTCACTGATTAACAATAGCGGCTAGGAGGTCTCTTTTGTTGTAATTATTGTTTTTTACTCTTATGTGGTTTTACTGCATATTTAGACGTTGTAAAAAAAAAAATACAATTAAGGCTCGATAATCTGGTGGTTAAACTTAAGTTTACTACAGCCTCTTTGGTAGGAAGGAAACGGAAGGAAAGGAAAAGAAAAGAAAGGAAGGAAGATGGAATGAAAAGAAATGGAAGGAAAGGAAATTAGTAATTCAATGTTTGGTTTTATTGAAGGAAATGATGGGAATTGGATCTTAATTTGAATAAAATACGATGTTACCCCTTTTCAATATTAGAAGGAAATGAAATTTCGGGGTAAAGTGGATAATTTACATTTTTTCAACTTTTTGTATTTTTGTATTTATTTATTTGACCCCAAGAAAGCAAATAAGTTTTTTCTTCCATTTCGTTTCTTTTCCTTCCACTTCACATGGTAGCAAACATCGGAAAACCAAAAAAAGTAATTTCCTTTCATTTCTTTTCCTTCCAATTCCTTCATACCAAAGAGGTTGTACTAGTTAGTAGAAAGTAGAAACGCTTACCCATATAATTTGATTTTGCTCATTACAAATTAAATTACGATCGTGAACTCAATTTTACTACTGCCAACTTAATTGGATATAAACTCTTACTTCTAGCATTGTCCATAAAAACAACACATTACGGTACACAATCTCTTGCATTTACGTACCACTGTATTGTTTTCTAAACTAACATTTGGAAACGAATAGACAATGCTTCAGTTAGTTTTTGGGCACTATGTCAGTGTACTGTGTAACCATTGGTTAATTAACACACTTTTTGGCATATGAACGAATGAACGACCACGGTTCATATCTATGCATTTGGATATCAAACTTGTTCTACATCACTACTCTTGAACACTCTTTCGTTACAATGAAAGATATATTGTAATAGCATATTTCATAGAAAGAGGGCGAAACTTAGTCGCATAACTAGCTTAAAAGAGTCACACCGAAAAGGAGAGTCAACGACAAATATAGGCCTTATATATAGGCGTTACAATAGCAATGCATTAGCCGCTAATCAACACCTACAAGTCTACAACACTACCCGTACAGAACAAAACCACCCACTAAGCTTATTATCCTCTAGTAATTAGTACTATTTGAAGAGTTATGGAAATAGACCCCTTGGGGTGTGTCACTACTACAAAACTATCTATAGACATCAGTATATAGACGTCATATTCCAGTAAAACTGATGTCTATTAGAGAGTGATGACATTTTTGTAATTATGATGACATAATAGACATCAGTTTTTTTTACAAAACGTGACGTCTAATAAAAGACCTCAGCCTTTATAAAAACTCTGATGTCTTTTATTGTTGTATAGACATCAGATTTTCCAAAAACCCGATGTGTAATATTTATTCGGAAAAAAAAAATCGAAAAGCAGTTGAGATATTTTGTACGACGACCATTATTATAACTCTATAATCTTCCTTCACCCAAATCAATTTATTTCTCGTCTCTCTCTTATCTTCTTTTTCTCCAGTTTCCTTCATCTGCATTTCCTTCTCTCTCTCTCTTCCTCCTTGTAATATTTCTTTCTCCCTCTTCCTCCTATTAATCCTCAAAGCATAAATCACTATCATCTCCTCAAAGCATAAGCATAAATCACTATCATCTCCACAATATCTCTCTCTCGATCTCTCTCTCATTAACTGGATCCTTCAAAAGATGCAAATATCAAAGATCTAACTTTTCAAGGTACTTTTTTTTCCCTTTCATTACTGTGGAATTTATAAATGACAGTTGCATGTGAGACATTGAGTAGATCTTACTTTGTGTTAAGGCCATGTACTAATTATTTTGTTGTAATTCAAAGATCTCGATTCTCGTTCTTAAACTTATGAGGATTTCAAATTGATTTCAATTTTTTATTAATTTAGTGGTAGATTATGAGGTTATATCGAGTTTCGAGTTTCAATTTTGTTTGAAACAACTATATCAGATTTATAATTTTAGTTTTCTTCTTATCGATTTGATTTTGTGTTTGTTCCATTGTTTTTCGCTTTTCTCAGATTGTTCAAACAAAATAGAAGACTGAAGATGAAGAGTTTGAGAAGATTACTCTAGATCTTTTTTTTTTTGTTTTTTTTGCTAATTAGTGTTCCAGATCTAGTTTTAGATCTTTGAGTTTTATTCTTTTAAGAACATAAATCATTTGTATTGATCCAATTCTTGAATAAAAGTTCGAGACCATTCGATTAATTTAATTTACTGCATCCTTAATTTGAGTACTACAAAACATTGCTACGTTTGAGGCTTTAACTACGTATTTTGTCACCTATTTTTTTTTTAATAATTTATTGGAGAATAGACATCAGTTTTTTAAAAAGACTGATGTATAAAATTTCAATAGACATCAAAATTTTCAAATAAATCTGACGTCTATTGGACAAATAGACATCGGTTTTCTATAAAAAGTTGATGACTATAAAAGTGAAAGACATCCAACGTAAAACCGACGTCTATCCCTTTGGAATAGACGTCACCCAACTCCACGTCTAGCCCAAAACTGACGTCTTTAATTAATAAAATCTGATGTCTATGTGGCTTTTTGTAGTAGTGTATCTGATCATATACACAATATATATAGTGGTACAAATACAAAGGGTATACAAAGAGTCTAGGATATACAATGAATATGATAAATACATTGATCATAATTATGCAACATAAATATATACTTTAACACACCCCCTCAGACGCAGCGGGAGAAGCACGGACGCAAAGGCTGGACCGAAAATCACGAAAAAGGGAAGTAGGAAGACCTTTTGTAAAAATGTCCGCAAATTGTTGTGAAGACGGAACATGGAGAACTTGGACATGACCTACGGCAACCTTATCACGCACAAAATGAATGTCGATCTCAATGTGTTTGGTGCGCTGGTGTTGGACGGGATTAGAAGAGAGATACACAGCACTAATATTATCACAATACACAAGAGTTGCCTTGGGAGGAGAACAGTGAAGTTCGGCCAACAGCTGGCGGAGCCAGCAAGTCTGAGCCACAGCACTGGCAACAACACGATACTCAGCCTCAGCACTAGAACGAGCTGTCGTGTTCTGTCGTTTGGAGGACCAAGACAACAGATTATCACCAAGGAAAACACAAAAAGCAGAAGTCGATTTACGAGTGTCTGGACAGCCAGCCCAGTCAGCATCGGAATATGCAGTAAGCTGGGAGATGGGACACGAATAAAGTTGCAAACCATAATGAAGAGTGCCCTTAACATATCGGAGAATACGCTTAAGGGCAGCAAGATGAGGCTCACGGGGATCATGCATAAACAAACACACCTGCTGAACGACATAGCTAATGTCAAGCCGGGTGAATGTGAGGTATTGGAGAGCCCCGACGAGACTACGATAGGAGGACGCATCAGCAATAGGGGGACCGGAGGTGCCTGAGAGCTTCGATTTTGTATCAACCGGAGTAGTGGATGAGTTGCAGGAGGACATACCGGCGCGCTCAATAATCTCCGTGGCATATTTCGATTGAGAAAGAAATAAGCCACGGGAATTTCGAGTAACAGAAATGCCAAGAAAATAGTGTAGAGGCCCCAAGTCTGTTATGGCAAACTCACCGCTCAAAGAAGTAATAAAGTGCCGAAGGAGAGCATCGGATGAGGCAGCTAAAAACAATATCATCCACATACAAAAGAAGATACGATGTGTCATGACCAGAGCGATAAATAAATAGAGAAGTGTCACATTTGCTGCCAACGAATCCCAAAGTGAACATGAATGAAGCAAAGCGTTGGTACCAAGCCCGAGGAGCCTGTTTGAGGCCATAGAGAGCTCGGTTCAGCCGGCAAACATAATCAGGGTGAGTAGGGTCCTGAAAACAGGATGGCTGCTCACAGTAAATAGTTTCAGAAAGATGGCCATGGAGAAAAGCATTTTTGACGTCAAGTTGATGGATCGGCCAACTCTTAGAGAGAGCAAGGCTGAGAACAGTGTGAATAGTGGTCGGCTTTACCACCGGACTAAACGTCTCATCATAGTCAATACCGAGCTCCTGAGTAAAACCACGAACCACCCAACGTGCCTTGTAGCGCTCAAGTGTTCCATCAGACCTGAACTTGTGCCTGAAAATCCACTTACCAAACATTAGTACGAGGTGGACGGGGCACAAGGTCCCACGTCCTATTCTTAATTAACGCAGTAGATTCGTCTAGTATAGCATTGTACCAATTGTTGTCTTTAATGGCAGAGCGATAGGTTTTGGGAATAGGGGAGAGTGACGTGGCGTGAAGATTAAGTTTATCAATTGGTTTAAAAATGCCATGTTGAGCACGAGTTACCATGTGGTGAGTGGGGCGGGGAGGAGGTGGTGGTACGGGGGAAGGAGTTGCCGATGGTGGGAAGGTAAGGTGAAAAGGCACAGGGGAGATGACCGGTGAGGCTGAGCCAGGGGAAGGGGAGATGGGCTGCCTAGAAGAGGCCGAAGGGGAAAGACTGGGGAAGGGACCATGGGTAACGCCGGGAGAGGGTTGCTGGTGAGGTGCGAGCGAGAGAAAACGGCCCATTGACATGAGAGGGGGGTCGTCAGAGTTACCGTGACCAAGGAAGTCGTAGGCCGAAGTGGGGGGTGAAGGTCGAGAAGCAAAAGGGAAAACAGACTCGTCAAAATTGACGTGACGAGAGATGATGAGTTTGTGGGTGTCGAGAGATAAGTATTTGTAGCCGCGTTGGTGAGAGGGATAGCCGAGAAACACACACGGGGTGGAACGCGGGGCTAATTTATGAGGTGAGGTAGCCGTGAGATTGGAGTAACAAAGAGAACCGAACACACGAAGATGCGTATACGAGGGAACAACGCCATGGAGCACCTGATGAGGTGTTTTGTTTTTGAGTGTGCTTGTAGGTAAAAGATTGAGGAGATTGGCCGCATGAAGGAGAGCATCCGGCCAATATTGTGGAGGAAGGTGAGCTTGAATAAGGAGAGTGTGGATAACATTATTGATAGTGCGGATCATGCGTTCGGCTTTACCGTTCTGTTGAGAAGTGTGGGGGAACGAGAGGCAAAAAACGGAACCATGGGTGGCGAGATTATCGATGAATTTGTTTTAAGGTATTCCCGGCCATTATCTCATTGAATTGACTTTATTTCACATTGGAATTGAGTTTTAACATAGGTTTGGAAGTGAGAAAAAGTTTGATAGATATCGGATTTTTGACAGAGAGGATACACCCACAAATAATGAGAAATTTTTTCTAGAAAGAGCAGATAATATTTGTAATTAGAGATACTGTAAATAGGAGAAGTAAAGAGGTCAGAGTGAACAATGTCAAAAAGAGCGACGGTGCGCGACAAAGAAGCAGTGAAAGGATGTCTTGTGTGTTTCCCAAGTTGACAAGCCTCACAAATACGTTCTGAAGTAATTTTATTACAAGAGATAATATTATGTCTACGCATAAAATCTAATATAGAATCGCCGGGATGACCAAGTCGGCGATGCCAAAGTTGGCGAGGAAGAGCAGCAGTAAAGGCGTGATGGAAGGATGGAGCAGCGGAAGCAGGATCAGTGAAGGGGTATAGGTCGCCTTGGCTATTACATCGAAGTATCACCCCCTTGGTCTGAAGATCCTTCACAGAAAAACCACATGGATCAAATTCAACGGAAACATTGTTATCGGTAGTGAAACGGCGAACGGAGACAAGATTTTTAATGAGGGACGGGGTGACCAGGACATTTTTGAGATTAAGTTGGGAAGGGGGTAAGGTAGTATTTCCTATATGAGTGATGAGAAGACGCTGACCATTGCCGACAACAATAAAATTAGACGAAATACGACATAAATTAGAAAAGGACGAGGAAAGCGTACCGGGATTATTAGTCATGTGTGATGAGGCTCCCGAATCCATGTACCAAGTGCCTTTTGAAGGGGGTTTTAACGACATGGTGTCGAAAGCAGCAACAAGAGCAGATGGGTCGACATATTGGCCATAAGGCCATGCTGGAACAGCAGAAGGAACAATAGACGGACCAGTGGATGGACCAGTGTACGGACCAGTGGATGGACCAGTGTACAGACCAGTAGACGGACCAGCGGACAGACCAGCGGATGGAACAGTAGCAGACTGATGCGCAAGCAGGGCCTGTTGGCCAGGTTGGTAATCGCGGGGAGCAGGTCCAAGAATAGAAGGCAAGGAAGTAGGGCCGGTGTTGTGCATAGGAACCCACGGACCAGATGTGTAGTGCCATGGGGGAAGTGTGCCCCAAGCAGTAGGAGGCGCACGCCACGTCTGACTCGAGGAAGTATTGTTGTTGCGGCCACGATTGTTATTGTTGTTGTTTCGATTCTTATTCCAAGTATTATTTTTCCCTTTGCCCCGATAATTGTTATTATTGTTCCGATTGGTGTTGGTGGAAGTAGAGGAGGCCAAACCAGTATTGTTTTGATGTGCAGCAACAAGAGCAGATCGACAATTTTCTGTTGAACATGAGATTGTCGCTGTTCTTCCAAAAGGAGCAGTGAGCGGGCCTTGAGATATGACGGGAAGGGCTCTTGCATTGGGATAATGTTGACAAGAGTATTGTACTCGTCTGGGAGGCCGCGGAGGATTTGAAGAACTAATTCTTCATCACTGATCTCGTGGCCGACATCGGCCAAAGCAGTGGCGAGTTGCCGCATATGTTGACAATAGGCAGTGATTGACAACTCATTTTTCTTAGTGCCACGGAACTGATCAAGAAGTTGAAGAGCACGTGCCTTCTTGTTGTCGCGGAAAAGTTGCTCAAGTGATGCCGAAACCTCACTGGCCTTGGCATCATGTTTGATGACCATATTTAACATTTCAGAAGGAATTGTGGTGTAAATCCGCGAGAGAACTAACCGATCAAGACGCCGCCAATTTGTATCGGTGGTGCCGGAGGGTTGAGAGGTGCCATCAAGATGACCCTCAACCTCGAAACAACAACAATGATTTAAGAGGAGATTGCGCCAAGTAGAGTAAGAGGTGGTGTCGGTGAGAGACGGCTGGACCGTGATCCAGTTGCGGATGTTGCCTACGGTGAAAGCGGGGTGAATCAGTTGAGAATGAGGAGGAGGAGGAGGAGGAGTGTTTTTGGTCATGGTGGCCGACTGATGAAGAGAAGATCAGACTAGAAGAGGGAAGGTGGATGGTCGTCTGATAGCTTGAAGAGTTATGGAAATAGACCCCTTGGGGTGTATCTGATCATATACACAATATATATAGTGGTACAAATACAAAGGGTATACAAAGAGTCTAGGATACATACAATGAATATGATAAATACATTGACCATAATTATGCAACATAGATATATAATTTAACACTATTCATTTACTAAAATATAGGAACAGATTGATAAACTAACAGTGAGGGTTCATAACATGCCCAATGAACAGCACCGCCCCACTTGTGTCTTCTCTGATACAGAACATAAATGGGTGATCATCTACAAAGTCCACCGGAGGACTGAAGCTTGCGCATTGAAATTGGAGAACTGCACCGGTAGCCGCTGCAGCTTCAGTTCCTTCTTCATTAACCTCAATAAAAGATTTTTGAAATATACACGAAACATATACTCCCTCCGGTCCAGATTAAACTTCCCATCCTCTTTTTTAGGGTTTCGACTTTGTCTTCCCCATTCTCAAACTATAAAGTTTTTTGTCGAGTGAATAATTAGGGAGGCAAGATGAAGATGTTGGTGATAATTAGCTTTTAAATTTATTTGCTAAATGAATCATTAAGAATTATTTATTAATTTTTCTTTTGAAGTGCGCAAAAGGGAGCGGGAAGTTTAATTTGGACCAGAGGGAGGTTTGGAACCTATAGAAGACTCCACCATCTCGGTGAGCCACCCTTCATGAATGGATGCTTTACTCCTAAGCCTTTAAGCACGTTAGACGCTTCAAACCCAAATGACAGTTTAAATCGTGGAAGTTTAAAACGACGCAGATTGATTCGTCTCCATGGTAGGTGTTCATCTAGGAAACCAGGTTGACTACTCATCTTCTTCATCAACGATGGTAGCCCATCCCTCTCGTCTGGAAGGAAGATGTACATGGAAAATTGGCGGTCCGTGTCGATCTGCTCCTTGCTGATAAGGTAGACCAAGGACTTTGAAGTCATTAAATTCGGAGACGTACTGATCTTTGTCACTGGTCATAAAGGGCACCCTAACTGAGCCGCCATTAAGAGGGTGGAAGTCACCTTACCTCGTTCGCCATGCATCAAACTTGTCGTACCATGCTCCTTTGAAGTAAAGAGCATTCCCGAGAATGAGTCTGGTGTCAGCATCGACTGATCCAGGAGGCAACAACTCTTTGATCCGACCATTTGTTTGCTTTTCGGCCCATGAGTTCACTTCAGATGCGACTTGATCCGCCTTCACAGAATGAACAACAATAATGTCATGTTAGAAGTTTGCGAAATGAGTAAGGTAAAACTTACATTAATGATTAATGACAAAAAGAAATATGAACACCAAAACGCGACAACTATCATGAGAAAAGAATGCAAATTCAAAATTTTAATTCTTGTCGCGATAATTCTGATCTGATTTGATTTGATTTGAATAAAGCTGATTTGATTTGATTTGATTTGAATAAATCTGATCTGATTTGAAAACACTGTTGAATAAGTTGAATCGCACAGGGCCGAAGTGGGTATTTATAGATAATTTAGGGGAGGAGTAAAAAAAAAAAAAACACAAAAAAAAACCAAAAAACAGCAGTTAAAGGGCCAAACGGCTAGTTTTTTTTGAATTTGGTAAACTAGCCGTTTCTAGGACCCGGGCTGGGGCGGGCTGGGACGGCCTGGGGCGGGCTAGTGCTGGCTAGTGCCTTGACCAGGGCTTGACCAGTGCTTGACCAGAGCTTGAACCAGTGCTTTGACTAGGGCTTTGACCATGGCTTCACCAGTGCTTGACCAGGGCTTTGACCAGTGCTTGACCAGGGCTTTGACCGGGCTAGTGCCTGAAAAACCGAGCACGAGCACTAGCACTAGCCCGGGTTTAGACGGGCTTTCCAGTGCCTGGGCCGGGCCTTGACCAAGGCCGGGTCAGGGCGGGCCCTGGCTTCTAGTGCCAAATGGCCACCTCTAGGCTTGGGCTTCGCCCTTTACGAATTGTTGAACTGCCGCTTAAGAGGCACGATTACTTCTTGCTTGAGCGCTGACTTAACATCTTGGTTTACCTTGCAACTAATGTTGTAAACTTACCTGGTTACAATTTCTTATCCACCGATTATGAAAATTCTTTCATGGAATATTCGGGGGGCAAAGAAAGCACAAGCCCTCAGCGAACTACTCTTCTTTTAAAATTTGTTTAATATTGACTTAATGATTATCTCTGAAACGATGACTATAAATGTTTCTAAAAACCGTATCTTGCGTACACTTAATTACTCCGTTATGGAAATGATCCCCCCTCAGGGACACTCGGGGGGCATGTGGCTGCTCGGTCATACACACAACATTGACTTTGTATCTATTACGACACATAGTTCCCGTCTTTTTCACATTGTTATTTGCGATAAAGCTAATTCTTCCCATCTACATGTCCTTGGCTTTTATTGCCCTGCCCAACCACGAGATAACGACATTTTCTGGTCCTTCCTTACCGCCTACATAACCACATTCAACGGACCTTGGATTATGTTAGGCGACTTTAATGAATTACTAACACTGGCTGATAAAGCTGGTGGAACCCCACCAACACCTAATCGATGTCAGCGTCTCGCACACTTTGTCACGAATACTAGTGCTATTGACATACCAGCTACCGGGAATTTATTCTCTTGGAAACACGCCTTTCAGTCGGGCTTAGTTTACGAGCGCTTAGATCGCGCCTTTTGTAACTCAAGTTTCCTCAACTTGTACCCCTAATCTCTTTTATCATATGAGCAATTCTCGTGCTCCGACCATGCACCCATTCACGACTTACAACCAGGGGGTCAGACGGCCATTTCGCTTCCAAAATGCATGGACAAATGACCCCGAAGCTACTCATATTCTTACTAAAACGTGGGAAACCTCTATCCCAGGTACTCCCTTTTTTCGAGTCACTCATAAGCTCAAACGTTTAAAAGTGAACTTAAAACAGTGGCATAAAAAGAAATATGGTAATAATTACCGCCAACTTGAGCAAAATGCCATTAAACTTAAGGTCGTTGAAGGGAACTTTATGCAACAACCGTTTAACCCGCATCATTTTCAACATTTGGCGCGGCTCACTCGTCAACGTGATCGGTTACAGAGTTTTAGCCAAAATTTGTGGGGTAAATTTCATCGGAAACAATGGATTACCCAAGGTGATCGTAATACAAGGTTTTTTCATTCACGGTTCCGCCAACGACGGAATCGTAATAGCATCTTCCGACTGAAAAATGACCTTAACATGTGGACATCCTCGGAAGATGATATTGCCCAACTCTTGACAACGGAGTTTACCCATCGCTTTACCACAACAGTAAATCCATCACGCCTGTTATCATCGGGGGTACTTTATCCCTCAATTTCTGCTACTGACAATGATGTACTCACCGCTCCGATTTTGCAAAAGGACATTTGGGAGGCTTTATCCCAAATGTGCCCCTACAAAGCACCTGGCTCCGATGGTTTTGGCCCAAAATTCTTCC
>JBBYHQ010008773.1:0-11100 GCA_038382645.1 Spergularia azorica | reverse complement strand
AGTAATCTAGTTAGGATAATCTATGATCAATTAACCTTATATGACTAACCCGAGTAATCTAGTTAGGATAACCTGTGCTCAATTAACCTTATATGACTAACCCGAGTAATCTTAGTTAGGAATCTGTGATCTATTAACCTTATATGACTAACCCGAGTAATCTAGTTAGGATAATCTGTGATCAATTAACCTTATATGACTAACCCGAGTAATCTAGTTAGGATAATGTGATGAATTCACCTTATATGGACTAACCCGAGTAAACCCGAGTTTCAATATAATGATCAATTCACGTTATGTGATACAATTCACCTCTACCTAGGATAATGTCATAAATTAACCTTATAAACAACTAGTACAAACCTTCATTACAATAATGATCAATTAATGTTATGTGAATCAAATTGTTGTTGGTGGAATTAAAATCTTCTTATTGGAATCAAAATATTCTTGTTCGAATACTTAATAAACGTTAAAAGTTAAGTTATCAAACTTTCTTACCGTGACAATACTTAGCCGAAGTAAATGTTTTTGTTTCACGGTCAAATGTTATGTGAATCAAATTGTTGTTGGTGGAATCAAAACCTACTTATTGGAATCAAAATATTCTTGTTCGAATACTTAATAAACGTTAAAAGTTAAGTAATCAAACTTGCTTACCGTGAAATCAAACTTTCATACAAAAGTCAAGTTAAGTAACAAGTTTACAAAATTAAAAACATTCTGAATTCAAATTATTTGTTTACAATCAATATGGAGAGTACATAGAATGAAGAAATGTTTGTAAATTTCACATACATAGAATAAAAACTTTGACAACTATCTTCTTTTCTGGGCCAATTTCGCCTCACCTTTCCTATGGCCGGCCCGTCTCGCCTCAACTTCAAATTAGGCCCATCTCGCCTCAAATTCACTTTGGAGCACGCCTCCTAGGTCCATCTCGTTTGTATTCATCATACAGCGGACGAACTTCATTAATCACCCGAGAATACTCTTCACTTTGGCTGCACGCTGGAGATGGTACCGACTCAAATATCGGAGCAAGTCTCCGAACAATTTCCTTCGCTTGCTGCAACAACAATAACCATCTTAAATAACCAAACAAACATTCTAACTTTGTTAATGTAAAATACCAAATCAAAGTACTACAAGACATAATTTTATCGAGTCTGACGCAGCAAATTTTTGATTTTTCATCATCAATGCCGCTACAACCGGGTTCACAACCATCGGGTGTGAGATTCTCAAGAACCAACGAAGTTAATCTTCTTCTACGGAGTGCATAGGCTCTGCCACCTTAGAGATTACATCTAAAGACAACATATGGCACTCTAAGTAGTTGCGCCACAAATGATCAAACAAGTCAAGAAATCTCACATCATAAAATTGAGGAGCTGCCGGGCGGTACGCAACGCTAGGGGGTGTCGGGGATTTCGGGATAACCTGCAAATAGCCAAACTGTCTAATGCATCGTGCTGGGCCATAATACTCGCCAACATCCGTGAACCGAATCACTCCAGTGAATAGGGAACGGGCAACCCATTGGGTAGGGCCCTTACCGTATGGTAGCCACATAATCTCATCGGCCTTCAAGTTATCCAGCACAACCCTATACTGCCTCAGCCTTTCAACGCTGTTAACACAGCTCCACCGCGTGTGTCCCACATCATTGAACGTGGCTGGTTGTCTGGGAGTGACCATCCCTCACATCTTGTCTGCCGTAAAGATGGAAATTACTCGTAAATCCAAGCGTGCAACAATGAAAGACAACCAGATATGCCCTTTGTATCAGCTCGTGATGCTATACCAAGTTGCCTATACAGATAGGCAAGAGTGCCTGCGCCCCAAGCATAACTCTCAACTCGTTCAGGCTCCTTCAAGAACAGATTAACAGCTGCACGGACTCGGTCTCCGCTTTTGTCGACAAATAATGTTGAGCCAAGCAAATAAAACAAGTAACCCTGCACCTCAACATCAGGATGCCGACCCTTCCTTACCATAGGCATAATGTACTCCGACAAGACACCACCAGACTTGTACCACGGAGCCTTCCGACCGCTTTCACTATCTGCCGGCTCTTTCAACTCGTCCGGGGTCCGACCTAGGAGCTCACACATGTCAGCCTTAAATTGATCAGGCGATCCACTGCCACTAAGTACTTCCCCCTCTACAGGTATACGGAGAATATAGTACACGTCGTGCAAGAGGATGGTCATCTCTCCAAAGGGCAAGTGGAAGGTGTTTGTGTCCGGCTGCCATCTCTCAACGAAAGCCGATATCAAAGGGAGGTCTAAATGTCGCATCATACAATTACGTAAGTGCCACAGCCCAGAACGTGAAACCATGTCCTCTGCACCCTTGTGAAAAAAAGAGTACTGCCTAAGTTGCTCTAGTTGCCTATCACGGGTATAGCACTGGACACCGCGGTCTTTGGAACTCTTGTTCCAAATACGACGAGCAACATGACCGCCAAAGCTAGGTATCACGTCCACCTGCATCGGTCCCCCAGGGGCAGATTCGGTGAGGAGCCATGACATATCTCGGTCCTTCTTTATTCTCTTCCTAGGTAATGCCAAAGAATCCTCCGAAACTTCCCCCAATTTCTTACTGAACCGGCCTCGCTCTCCCCGTGGAATGTGGACATGAGAGGATCCGGTCGACGAACCACCCTTTCCATCTTTACCTTTAATTTCATCATCAGATGAAGGCTCGGGATCGGTCGACCACTCCTCCTCCTCAGACGCAGATTCGTGGACAGCATTGCTAACTACTAATTCCTTACACATTGCAGGATCACCACCATTACCACGACCAACAACCTTATTACTACCATCAACATTAACCTTACCACGATCGCGTCCATGAAACACTATTTCCTTCTCTTCCAAACCACTCATCTTCACCAATTCAAACCACAAAACAACCATTCAAATAATATACAATCATAACCAACACAATCCATGTCTATTCAAGCTAATCAAGTGGAACGGATAATCCAACTAACTAAGAAATCAAACACAAATTCAATTCAATTGAAACAGATCAATTCACTAAACTATCCTACAGCTGGGTTCAAAACTTGGTGCAACCGTGTTGAAAACTGGGCTACACCATGGTGCACGGTGTTGAAAACTGGGCTACACCATGGTGAAGCCGTGTTGAAAACTGGGCTACACACCACCTGAAACTTCACCAAAGGTCGACCTCAAACAACAATCTCCCAATCTCAAATTCAATTCTAAAAAAACCATTTCTACCTAATCTGTTTACACCATCCATACCCAAATAGAATTAATTCCAAAACAAAACATTTCAAATATACAACTAAACAAATCTAAACATACCTTCAATGTCCTTCAATTATTCACAACGATTTATTCCCCAATCAATCTTCAATTATTTGCTCTCATTCAACTTCACAACGACTCAACGACTCAATTCAGCTCTTAATCGTTATTTCATATCCAGATCGTTGTTGGCTGACTTCAAATCGGGTTTTTTTTCTTTCCTTGCCCCAATTATTATCGAATCATTGGGGAATAAATTGGCAAAAATTTCGACGCTAAATTGGACAGTGTATTGGGGGAAAATTCTGGGTAAAATTCTAGGGAATTTTTCGGAAATTATTGGGGAAATAGCTGGGCAAAATTCGATGCAAAATTTGGGGAAGTATGGCCGAGAAATCGTATCAAAAATTGGGGTACTATTTGGGGGACAAATTGTATCAAAATTTGGGGGAGAAATCGTATCAAAAATTGGGAAATCGATTTGGAGTAATGGAGTAAAGGATGGAGTAATGGAGTAAAGGATGGAGTGAGGAGGATTGAGATAGTAATGGAGTGAGGAGGATTGAGAGGGTAGTTAATTAGGAGAAGCTACAACTAATCATGGGCAGTTAATTAGGAGAGGTAAAATAAGGGCGACGAGTATCATTTTTTAGGGCGACAAATAGAAGTTCAGTTTTCTGCTTAGGCACATAGACTTTCTTAACCTTCCCTTTCTCTCTTTTCTCTGGTTCCACTTTCTGCCATTTACACCAACTTTGGACATGTCCAAGTTTTTTGCAGCATTGACAGAAGAAAGGCACCCATTAATATTTGATTGCTTGGACACTGTCACCATATGGTGTTTTCAATGCCACAGATTCAGGTAACTCCTTCGAAACATCAACCTCTACTAACACCCTGGCAAATGAGATCCTCTCCTTCAAAGTGGTTCTTAGGTCAGCACTAGCTATCTTACTCAATGCCTTCTGCGACCAATAGTGTGGTTCAAGTTTAGGAAATAATACCCAAACTGGAACTTTGGAGATTGCTTCCGTTTCCTGCCTAAATGTCGGGGTCCATTGCTTCAAAATGATAGCATTTTCACCATAATACCAGGGACCTCCTCTAAGAACTTCTTCCATGTCAGTAGCAGAGTTAAACTTGATGAAAAACCAACCCTTCTTGAAATACTGAATTTGCGGCTCTTTCACAAAATTCCAATGTTTCTTGGCATATTCAATTAGGTTTTTCTCAGTTGGTTTCGCTCCAATTACATGCCCAGTTAGAGTATTTTCCCAAAATTTCAGCTCATCTTTGATATCATCTAACTCAATTGTAACCTCAATTTCATCTACATGAATATAATCCAATTGCATCCCTGTTTTTTTCTCCATGACATTCCTATAATCAGGTTTTTTAACCCCAATCTCATTGACCTTAGTTGTCACATCACTAACATTCATACAAGCATCTAAATCAACACCTCCAACATTCATTTCAATATTTCCAGCATTCATCTCAACATTTTCAGCATTAACATTAACATCAAACACCTGAGCATTAACATTCTGCACTACCGGAATTGGGTTTTCAGAAGGTCTTACCCTGGGGTTGATTTTTGCAGCAGTGTGCTTAGCAGTCACCATGAAATCAGTCAGCGTCACAGGTTGCGGGCTGTTTTCCGGCTCCGGCTCTTCCACGGACTTTTCCTCGAGCTGGGTTTGAGTTTTCTTTTGGCCTACATTCGTAACAATATTATTATTACTATCATTTTGTGCGGAATTTTGTGAGGATGAAGATGGTGGATTCTGATTTCCTTTTCGTCGAGTATTTGCCATAGAAATCGAGCTTTTTGTGTAACTTGTAGAGTAAGTTTATGGAAGCTTGGAGAAGAAGCTATTTTCCATGATTTCTTTTATTTTGTTACATATACCTCCTCCTCTTTAGCTAGGAACACAAATTAAATAAATAAACTCGATTTTCCTAATAATGTATTTAATATTTTTTTTCTTCATCCGAGCGTTGCGATGTTCGGCTTTCTTGTTCTCGTATTCTCTTTCAAACTCAAGTCTCTTAGTCATTAGATCGATCTCTGCTTGTCTCGAGATTTGCATAGCATCAAGTTTCTCATTAAGTTCCGATTTGATGATGATTCTGAAATTTTGCCTTTTCTTTTCCTCTTACTTGCATCTCTACCTTCTGGACGAAAATGTGACTGACTAACACTACCACTAGTAACGGTTTCAGGGTTAGAAGGAGTTAAAAACTCTCCACTTTCATTGAGTCTTGATTTTTTTGAACTCCCACCGCTTTGCTCATTAGTTTCCACATCTTCTTCATTCTCATCTAGTTGCACATCATTATTATCCAAACACCATTTTGTATGTTTACTTAAGACATTGTTAAAAACTTGAATATCAGTATACTTACCACCATGGTCTCTTCTCCAAATATCTTGAGCTAGAGATTCATAATGCGTATCACTGAATCCACTTTTTTTTATGCTATTTGCTTCACCCAAGCATGCCATTTTTGTGCTTTCTCATTGAGTAGTCTGAAATGACTCTTGCATGACTCCAAATTTCTTTCACTGAGCTCTCCAATGTTATCTTGACGTGCTCATTCATATAACTCCATTACTTTATCCCACCTTACGTTGGTACGTTGATTTTTGCCATGTATCTTATTTTCGCTCGCAATACACCAAGCAGAATCAAGTGCCTCATCTTCTCTTGCGGTCCATCGAACATTTGTCCCTCGTTGTTTGGTAGGATTTCTTGATTGAGTTGGGGTGACAGATTTTTGAGTAGTGTTAGGGGCGAATCTAGGAGATGCAAGAAGTTGAGTGAAACCCGTTGTCGAATTAAGTGAAAATTGGGAATTTTTCGAATTTGAATAATCTTGAGAAATGGAATTTTCATGGAAATTGGATAAGTTGATGAAATTATTATCCATATCTCTGATTTTTTTTTTTTGTGGGATAATGGTAAATATTAGAGTTTTTTTTATTTAATATGAAGTATGATTGATATTTGTAGAAAGAAATAGGGAGAATAAAAATGTGTACCAAAGTATATCAAATATGGTCTTTATTTATAGATAATGAAAAAATATAGTTGTTAGTATAATGTTTTCATTTTTTTGAAATTTTTATAATGCAGAAATAACTGTTACAATGTACAACGGTAATAAAACTTTCGACAAATCAGAGAATGGCAAGTGGCATCATTACATTGGAAAGAAAACAGATATCTCTCTTTTCTCTCTCCAAAGAGACGTTGCCTTCCCCTTTTTCTTTTTGGATTCCTCTTCGCCCTTGGAATTTTGCAAGGGCATTACTTGCCTCTTCCATGCCTCTCATGCCTCTTTCAAATTTACTTTCCTTTTTTTTTTTTCCAATGCCCTTGCCCTTGGACTTCATGCCACACCATTGTGGGTGGTCTTAGCTCCAAGGGCAAGGGCAAGAGGTATTAAAAAAAAGGAAAAGAAAACTAATTGGGACAACAAGGGCATGGAAGGGGCATGCCTTGCCTTTGTTGATAACCTGGGGCAACAACTAGTGGGGAGAGAGAGAGAAATATTGATTTTCTTCCAATACATTGTTGCCACTTGGCATTTTCTGGTTTGCTGAAAATTTTATTACCGTTGTAGCATTGCAATGACTATTTCCGCATCATAAAAATTTCAAACAAAAAAAAGGAATTTACACCAACAACTATATTTTTTTTTTATTATGTATGAATAGAGACCACATTTGATATACTTTGGTGTACATTTGAATTTTCTATATTTATCTCCAAAATTATTGTTGGAAAGAGGACTAACCTTCTTGCGGAAGTATTAGGACCGTTGCGCTCGCTCGCCTGCCCACAGCTTAGTCTCCGGTGGCTACTAGAATCGTCGGAATCCGTCCACGCCTCAAATCCCAAGTCTCGTAGATGGCTGACTTAACCCAAGAGTCACGTGTTTTGTGTGTATTTCGTTATTGCTATGAATAGCATAAATCCCTTTGCTAATCTTATGTCCAATATATATTAGCCCACTAAGAGCAGTTACAAGAATATGATTTAGGACAATTATTTCCATATTAATGCCAAATCAATGGAGAATAATTAGCATATGAAGAGCTTTTGTAACAGCCACAATAATGTGGCCGTTCAAAATTCAATACTCCCACTCGGCCACATAACCAAGTCTTTGCTCCCACTCGGATACAAAACCAAGTTCACTACAACACACCACGTCTACAAACTCTCAAGTCTTATACGGGAAATGAGGTGTGCGACCAAAAAGATACAAATGGTGTTATATTAAGTTACCATCAAAACTAACATAATACACTCACAATAACAACACCCCAAACCATTCAAACATCACCGCTAGCATACATTGTCCCTATATGCCATCAACATATTATAGTTATATACCAAATATAACCGCTGGCCGGCATAATATGGTGAAGTCGAATTGATTATTCCTTAGACACTAATGATAATCCATCTCAGTTCAACTGCTTTCCTAGTGTGAGCCGCTGGACCGTATATATCCTGGCCCTTGGAAAAACACACTAAACTAGCAACATCAAACCTTGACCTCATAACACAGCTCTAAGTCAAAGGGCACCGTTCAGGTAGACAATAAAGTCCAAAGGGCTCATACAGTGACAAAGTAGGGAATCATTTGTCACTCCTATAACGGTCGATAAAAAACGCACATAGTATGATATATGTGCCACAACATAGCTCCCACTACAACGGGCATGTCACTCTACTATGTCGTGCGAATCGTAAGTCTAGACACTACCTAAGTGTCTAACCCGAGCCACTTGAGTGACAAACTCATTGTCCAATCTGACACCCGAGATTCGGTTTTAAGGTTTTACTGTGAAGTAAGGATTTCTTCACACTCGACTCTTTTAATAAAGGTCTCATCTTAGACTAACTAAGGCGAATATGTAAGCCGATATAAACTACACACCGCAAAGTGTTAATATGGCTCATTCTCATCTTATCCACTAGTCAAGCGATAACGCGATTACCTGTGTCTCTAGGTTAATCACAAAACCTGGTGACATTTCTACGTGCCTAGTACATGCAACAAATGCCAAGAACATTTAAGAAGAAAAAAACAACATCTTTATTTCATAAACGTTCAATAAAAACAAGTCCTTAACATAACAAGATTACATCACTACAAACTAGACCCTCTGCAAACCCAAGCTCCGTACATGAGCTCGGAACACATCTCTAGCAATGGGTTTAGTTAAAGAGTCGGCGATCATCTTGTTAGTTGAAATATACTTAACGGCTACTTCTTTATCCTTAATGGCGTCTCAAACAAAATGATAATGCCTCTTAATATGCTTGGATTTTCTATGAAATTTCGGATCCTGGGCAAACTGGATAGCTGCGGTATTGTCACAGTTAATTTCCACATGATTATCAACTCTAGAAGTGAGATTGAGATCCTGTAGAAGACTTCTTAGACACATTGCCTCTTGAACAGCAAGGCTAAGAGCGACATACTCTACTTCCATCGTTGACAAAGCCACGCAGTCTTGCTTCTTACTGCACCAGGATATCGCACCTCCACCGAGGATAAAAGCATATCATGAAGTTGATCTAGACCCATCTAGATCGCCACTCCAATCGGCATCCGAATATCCCTTTAACCGTAAGTCCCCTCCTTGATAACAGAGGACTAGGTCGCTTGTACCACGGAGGTAGCGCATGATTCTCTTAACGCCTTGCCAATGTGCGAACCCGGGGTTGCTTTGGAAACGACTTACTAATCCAACAACAAAACAGATGTCAGGCCGTGTACATAACATGGCATACATCAGACTCTCTATCGCACTAGCGTAAGGCACATTGCTCATTTGTTTCTTTTCTTCATCAGTTTTTGGGCATTGGTTAAGACTTAAAGTCGTACCCTTCTCAACTGGTGTATCAACGGGTCTAGAATTATGCATCCGAAATCGTTCCAATACCTTCTTTATATATGTCTCTTGACATAAACCAAGAAGTTTCTTAGAACAATCTTTCATAATTTCTACAAGGACGTACGCGACATACCTAGTTTAACCCATATCCTTCATCTCAAAGACGGAAGATAGCCACTTTTTAGCAGCATTGATCATCTCCATATTGTTTCCTTCTAGCAGTATGTCGTCAACATACAAGGAAAGAAACATAATCCCTTTTGTAGTTTTCATAACATAAACACAATGGTCTTCATCTGCCATATAGAAGCCAAAACTTGTAATAGCCTCATGGAATCTGAAATACCATCGCTTGAAAGATTGCTTAAGACCATATATGGATCTTTTAAGACGACACACTTTGTTGTCTTGTCCTTTTGAGACAAACCCAATAGGTTGATCCATACATATCTCTTCCTCAAGTGTACCATTGAGGAAAGCTGTCTATACGTCCATTTGGAACAACTCTAAGTCCAAATGGGCAACCAGAGCTAGCAGTAGGCGAATCGAGGCAAATCTCACCACAGGAGAAAAAGTCTCGTCATAGTCTACACCCTCAATCTGGGTGAAACCTTTCGCTACCAGTCGAGCCTTGAACTTATCAATTGATCCGTCTGCCTTACGTTTGATCTTGAAAACCCACTTGTTTCCAATTGACTTACGTTTAGGCGGCAGATCAACCAGCTCTCAAACCTCATTTCTAGTCATTGAAACCATTTCGTCTCTCATAGCGTACATCCATTCCTTACTATTCAGTGAATCCATAGCCTCTACAAAAGAGGTGGGCTCTTCGAATTCCAAAGGAGTGCAAAGGGGTGCCCGTTCTTCGATTTGAAAAAACCGTCGAGGAAATCTAAATCTATCACTCTTTCGCGCCACTCCATTACTTGCATTATTGGATGACGAACCTCTCCCACTATCTTCTAAAGACAGAGAATTCATAATTTGAGGACTAACCCCATGTTCTATACTTGACGTTTGAGGAGGGACCTCAATTTCAAGTTGTTCTTCATTATTGGGCAAGTTTTCGCCATTTGGAATCGTAGGATTATTCTCACCATCCATATCAGCGAAAGGAGTTACGCTATCCTTGGTGAATTGTTGGGTTCCAATTTCCCCCCCTTCACCAAGAGATAGTTGCTCTAACTCATAAAGCTCGAGATCGCCCTTAATTTCACCAATAGTTGGGAACTCATCCTCAAGAAATTCAACATTACGGGAATCTATTTCCGTCATACCACCATTGGGGTGCTCACCAAACATGACATATCCTTTCGAACGCTCAGGATATCTAATGAACACCATTTTGGTTGCTCTTGGACCAAGTTTTCCATGCTTATGTGTTCTGTTGTGCACATAGCATGTCGATCCCCATGGGCGTAAATGGTCCAAAGAGGGCTTCCTACCGTGCCATAACTCATATGGGGTAAGGGGTACACTCTTACTAGGAACTCGATTGAGGATATAAGTTATCGTAAGCAGCGCATCTCCCCAATAAGTTATAGGTAGGTTGGCTTGTGCCATCATAGACCTAACCATGTCTAGTAGGGTACGATTCCTCCTTTCGGCAACACCGTTTTGTTGCGGAGTATGAGGAATAGTAAGTTGTCTTCGTATACCCTTTTCCTCACAAAGCCCTTCGAACATATCAGAAAGGTATTCACGACCACGATCGGTACGAAGAATCTTAACTCTTCGTTCCAATTGGTTTTCCACTTCCGTTATGAAACGTTTGACACAAATTATTAGGTACCCCGGGGGTATCTAGAGCTACGTACCCCCGGTACACTGTTCACGCATGAACAGTAATGAGCGAAAATAATGAGTGAAAATTGGGAAATAATGAGTGCAAAT